>CAUYSK010049276.1:0-69620 GCA_963575035.1 Avahi laniger
TTGTCTTCTATCTTGGCTCCCAGGAACTCATAACTGACTCCAATGATTAAAATCTATTAAAAACCCAAGTGTCCATCAATACATGAGTGGATTAATAAAATGTGATATATGTATACCATGGAGTACTATTCAGCTTTAAGAAACAATGGTGATATAGCATCTCTTGTATACTCCTGGATAGAGCTGGAACGCATTCTACTAAGCGAGGTATCCCAAGAATGGAAAGACAAGCACCACATGTACTCACCATCAAATTGGTATTAACTGATCGACACATAAGTGCACATATAAGAATAACATTTATTGGATGTCGGGCAGGGGGGAGGAGGGGGAGGAGGGGATGGGTCTATGCATACACAAAGAGTGCAATGCGCACCACCCGAAGGATGGACATATTTGAAACTCGGACTTGAGGGGGGTGTGGCAAGGGCAACATACATAACCTAAACATCTGTACCCCCATAATATGCTGAAATAAAAAAAAAGAAAGGAAAAAAAAAACAAAAGAATCATTTTGTTAAAAATTCTGGGCTCATGAGAAGAAAACACAGTGAAGCAAAGGGTTCTGCCCAGCAGGTGCTAACACTGGTATCCTCAGCCTTGGTCAACAAGTTCATCTTTGCTACTGTCATTGTCTAACATCAACAGCAGTGCCTTGAGGTAACAACTAGTGACACATATGCCTCTTTGCCACTGATAGCAAAGGAGGTATGTTTCCACCAGAGCTGAAGAGAAGAAGAAAAGGTAAGACAGAAACATTCCCAAAATTCTCAAAAGAAAAATTTAGAGGGACTATTACGGAAGGTGAGGGCAGGACTAGGGGAAATCATGTTTTGTGGAGCTTATTTTCACCCAGAGGCAATTATGATATAACAAAGCCAGGTATCAGGTGTTGTGAACAATAATTTGCTACAAAAGTCCAGAAATTGATTCATTCAACAGATATTTATTAAATACCTATGATGTACCAGGTATTGTATACTTGTACCAGTGAGGGTCAGATAGATTATACTGTAGTAACAAAGGACCCCAAAAATCTCACTCATTTACAACAACAAATGCTATTTTTCATTTGTGCATCTGATAGGTCTGGAAGTTTCATAAAATAAGATTGTTGGAGATAAGAGTGGCTAAGGCAACTGAATGAAAAATATCCTATATGTTGTTAGCAAGGGTCACCGAACAAGTAAAACTCAGAATGAAATCTCATCTGAAAGACAACTAAACTTTCTATAATCCTTAGGTGTTCCAGAAAGGACTTCCCTATAAGAACTTAACATGTCCAAACCTATAGAATCTGCAGTCTGGATCACAACTCAACATGCCTCTACTCCATCATCATCTTCACTGAGACACCTAGCCAGAGTGAAGAGCCTTAATGTGGGATATTGATGGTCTTATGATAGAGACAAAATAGAAATGTTGCACCAAGAACTGCTTTTAAATCTTCTGCACTGAAGTACTCACATGTCACCTCCTCCCACATCCACTCCTGAATTCTAAAGCTCGGATATGTCGTCACTTGCAAGCCCTGAGTTCACTTTTCTCAGACAACTTACTGAAATACAGTTCATATACCATACAGCTCACCCACTTAAATCATACAATTCCATGGCTTTTAATATATTTGCAAAGTTATGCAACCATCACTGCAAAAAAAAAATTTAGAACATTTTCATCACTCCAAAAAGAAACCACACGTCCTTTAGGCATCCCTCTCCAACTACCCCCATTTGCCTATTCTGGACATTTTATATGCTTGGAATTACATAGTATGTGAAAAAGTATTAACAGCACAGGGATACCTAATCTCTTACAGGGTGAGACACCGCAAGGAGCAAAACCTGAATATTTGGCAAACAATAACAAAACCTATCTTGTCATGGAATCTGTCCTCAATGGTCTTACAGTCTAATAGCATTTCATTTAGTTATATTAGTCTTAAATATGAAACTAAATGGAGTGAATAGTCAGAGATCCGTGAAAGTAAAAAAATGATAATACAAAGTCAGTGTGCTTTTAAGCTTTAGTTGCTTAAGGCTATTTGGAAGTAAGAATCACATGAGTTCAGGGCCCTAGGATTCAAAAATGTCTCCAGATTCTTTCATCATTCCCCAGAGGAAAAGCAATAATAAGTAGGATACCAGACATTTACGCAATCTTCTTGAGATCATAAGGCTAACAAAGGAAAAGTTTTCAAAAGGCAACAATAATTTATCATTTCTTTGCTATAGACGTTATTCAGTAAATACACAAGACAGCATTTATGGCCTGGAGACATACCACCTTGAGTTGTGATCCTGGCAGACATCATACATTCTACAAGGTTGGGCAGGTTAAATTCTTACAGGGAAGTCCTTTCTGGAACACCCAAGCATTACAGAAAGTGTAGCTGTCTTTCAGATAAGATTTCATCCTGAGTTTCACTTGTTCAGTGACCCTTCCTAACTACACATAGGATAATTTTCATTTAGCTGCCTTGGCCATTTCTATCTCCAACAATCCTATTTTATGAAACTGAATTTGCCTTGCCCTTTACCACATTTAGATGATGAAAAGGCCTTGTTTTAGAGTTCTAAAACTATCTGTAGACTTTTGTGTTCACATATTTGAAATAAATGCGGAGCATTAATTTTATTCAGACAGCACTGAACCCAGTTCACTCAAGAAAATGCATCTCAGTGTGTAATTTATCATCCAGGGCCTGTCCTCTATTCTGTTACTCCTTGGAAGTAAATTAGGCACTTTGAAAGGTGCATTAAACTCTTTCGGGATACTAGGTACCATTTAGAGCTGCGGAGCAATAATTTACTTAATGGTACCTTGGTGACCTCAAAAAGTTTATGTTGTTTTGAAAGTTCTTAATTTTCTACCACAAAATAATTTATGCATTGGGTGCTTGGGTATGCTTATAAATATGTTTCCAGTGAAGCAATAGCTATTGAATGGAATAAATAAGATAAAATGCCCATGCTAGTGCAGAAATTAAATGTTCACACAAGTGTTATCATCTAGCCTATCCATGGAATAGATGTATAGATTACAAAACAGTTATTGCTGTGGATTTCATTTTGTTAATTTACAAGACTGTGTTACATTTTATTGTAATTAGTAATGCTTCATAGCTGTTAGGTTTCCCAGATACACATCACTGCATTTTTCCATAGTATAAAACACGGTTATCCAAAGTTAAAATGTTCTAAATATACTGAAGATCATGATAGCAACTTGCATTTTGCTTCATTCTTTCACTCATAGCAGAGTTTCATCTATATTGAATAAATGGGTTGTTAAGTTATGATACCTCCTACTTCAGTTGTTTGTCTTGTTTATTAAAATGAATCACATTAAGCTGGATCCAACAAATAAAAGTGATATGCTTTGGGCTTTTCCTGTTATGTAGGAGAATTACTGATAAAAAGAATTATTTCATTCCTCAGTTCTGAGAAACAAAGATTTTCACATTTTAATGTCTCTAAAATAAGGATGCATCTTATTAATATAACTGATAGCACATAAGGATTTTGGTAGCATTTCTCCTCTATTATTGTCATAAAATGATGGTACATCTTATCATTAATTGAATCTTAAATTTTTTAAATATAGCAAGACAACCTATTTAGAAATATTGAAGATAAGGCTCTGTTTGAAAATAGAGATTGACTCTAAGAACATGAACATGTCACCTTTTAGAAGGCAGAAGCTGAAAATGTTTTCATATCCATTTCAGTCACAGTTATCCCTCTGAAGAGTTTATCACCACTAATCAGTGGAATACTATTTGAATTCAAGCTCTGGAGTCCAACAAATCTACCAACTATCACAGAATAAGAATTTTTGATGTGTCTATATACTTCTATAAAATAAGGCCAATTTTCTATGTCTGTGAAGGAAGGTAGAGGTTACAATATGATAGATGAAGGTTCTGAGAACTTCTGTACTGCTCCTAGTCAACATCACAATCATCTGATTTTGAGTCTATTAAATATCCAAAGTATGTTCAAACTCTGAAAACTTTAATAATATCTATGTATCTACAAATTATACATTTGCCTGAAATTATTCTTCAGAGGATCTTATTTTATAATCCTTGTAATTATAGAAAAATAGCATGATTAAGAAAGTCCCAATTTGACTGGAAATTAGAGAAAATGATGTAATTAATAACGAAAATAATTGTTTTCTTAGGATTCACTTTCATTGACTATATTATTCTGTTTGCACCCTTGTGAGCATAGCCAGGGTCTGGTGGCAGGCAGCAAAGATTATTAAGCCTGGAAAACATAACATTTGAACCCCCATATTTGCTACTTATTACCTCTATAACATCCAGCAAATTGCAATGATTCTTTGAGCCTCTGTTTCTGCATCCATAAAATAGTGTTAATAATATTTACCTTCATATTTATTGAAAAGATTATATGAGATAAAGGAAATGTTAGAAAAACTCTTCTAGATACTGACTTAAGCAAGAATTTATGAAGACCCCAATGGCAATAACGGCAACAACAAAAATAAATAAATGGAACTTGATTAAATTAAAAAGCTTCTGCACAGCTAAGGGAATAATCAACAGAGCAAATAGACAACCTACAGAATGGGAGAAAATATTCACAAGCTTTACATCCAATAAAGGACTAATAACCAGAATCTACAAAGAACTCAAGCAAATCAGCAAGGAAAAAACAAACAAACAACCCAATTACAAAGTGGGCAAAAGACATGAATAGAAGCTTTTCAAAAGAAAATAGACTAATGGCCAATAAACATGAAAAAATCCTCAATGTCTCTAATCATCAGGGAAATGCAAATTAAGATCACAATGAGATATCACTTTACCCCAGTTAGAATGGCTTTTATTAAAAAGTTCAAAAACAATAGATGCTGCCATGATACATAGAGAAAGGAACACTTATACAGTGTTGGTGGGACTGCAAATTAGTACAACCTCTGTGGAAAACAGTAGGAAGACACCTCAAAGAAATCAAAGTAGATCTACCATTTGATCCCGCAGTCCCACCACTGGATATTTACCCAAAGGAAAAGAAGTCATTTTATCAAAAAGACACCTGCATGCAAATGTTTATTGCAGCACAGTGCACAATTGCAAAGATGTGGAAGAACCCAAGTTCCCATCAATTCATGAGTGGACTAATGAAATGTGGTATATGTATACCATGAAATACTACTAAGCCATGAAGAAGGATGAATTAAGTAAGGCCTTTTGCAATCATTTGGATGGAACTGGAGACCATTATCGTGAGTGAAGTATCTAAAGAATGGAAAAACAAATACCATTTGTACTTGCTATTAAATTGGAACTAACCAATGAGCACACATGTGCACAGAGGGAAGTAAAACTCAGTGGAAATCAGACAGGGAGGAGGAGGTAGGAGGAGATGGGCAAAAACCTACCTAATGGGTACAATGAACACTATTTGGGTGATGGACACACTTCTAATCCTGACTCAAGTGAATTAAAAGTGATCCATGTAACCAAAAACATTTGTACTCCTGTAATATTTTGGAAAAAAAAAGATTAGATGAGTAAATATAGGTAAAGCACCTGGCACATAAAATATGTTCAGTCATTGGTTGTTTAAAATAAGTCCCGTAGTAACTGAAGAGTAGTATTAACTTACCCATTTAGTTCTATGTGATTAGAATATATTTGGTAGGTTAGCTCTAATTTTTCAGTAAGTTTTATAACATAAGTTTCAAAAGCATTCAATAATTCAATTGAACAAATGTTTATTGAATCCTATGATAGGTCTAGAGAGGAGGAAAATTATAAAGTACCTTTCATGGGAGTATTCACCAAGTTGGTTGACACATTGATAAACATTCACAATAGAAGAACCCTATGCCCTCTTTTGCAAAGTTTTAACAAGCAGCACAGGACCCCTCAGGACTCTTTGTGAGGACTCCTCCACACTGCGGTGTGGAAGATTAATGAAAGCAGGTGTCATGAAACCACTGATAAGAAACATCCAGAAGTGGAGCCTGAAAATACTTCAAAAAATGGAAACAGCATCCATATAAATATTGGAAATTTGGGGAGAAAACTGTACAAAAACATATCAACTTCCAGATAATTTTTAAGATAGCTTGGAGAAAAGAAGAATCAGCAAATATATCTGGCAGAAATAAATCAGAGTTATAATCTTGGTCACCTTGCTAATTTTGTAGGTTAAAGAGACAAATAAACTAAAATCCATGTTGTCTTTACTGCAGAAGACAGCTAATCAGATGCCAAATTTTGGCTTAGTTCATATACTGGAGCCAATGAATCTTTGGGGATGAGAAAATACTGTTTATTGCTTGAAGTCTAAGGTACATAAGGCACAGGGTGATTTATTTTTTGATAAAAAAAAATATGTAGGATGGCCTGGAGTGAGACAAAAAATGACCCAAGAATTTGTGGGTCATGAAGGGGACTCTGATCACACTCTCACAGCGGCCTTGCACCCCCACCCCCTTGCTATATCTCTGTCCTCCAAAATTACTGTGTCTGTCTCTGATCTCATACAGGACAAATGATCTTTCACATCTGGCTCCTTTAGAACTGTAGCTTCTAATCCAAACAGGCATATCACTAACTTTTCCAAAAACAGCAGTTTTCTTTCATGTAAAAGAAATTCTTGGCCAAATTGTTAAGAGAATATTGTGTTCTCAGTTTCAACACGCAGAATACGTTAGAAATTCTAGTGATTCACAGGTCTGCCTCTCTTAGCTTTGATAATTATAAAGCTTTAGGGAATAGGATATGAAGACTGACTGAAGCCCACCCATAAATCCTGTGACCCCTATAATCACCTTGTTAGTCAAAGCCATGATTAGAAATATTGTTTAGTAACAGCATCCTTGATAATGATGCATACCATAGTCAGCTAACCAGCCTTTCCAAAGACATTTCATCCTTTGTTGCCAAACATTTGTTCATTTTTTTTCACACAGTATTACTTGCTTGTTACAAGGTAGAAAGAAAAATTTGACCAGGATTCTAGGAAGGGCTTAGGAAGACAAAAAGGCTAACTTTATCCCCCAAAAAGCAGATGCTACAAAGATTTTCTTCCTTCCTTCCTTCCTTCCTTCCTTCCTTCCTTCCTTCCTTCCTTCCTTCCTTCCTTCTCTTCCTGTCTTTCTTTTTATGGAAAAGGACCTACCGTAGGGAAGATGGTAATGCAGGATGAGCGCAGTGGTGATGATGGGACTGTGTGGATGAAAGAGAGATGAAGAGATTTAGTGCCTGCTATGAGTGAGAAATATGAAAAGGGGGAAAGATTTCATATATATAGAAACTCCTTTAAGGGATCTTTAAGACGGAAGTTTTCTTCTAAGAGCCAGTAGATAGTTTTATTTCTTCATACATTACACCATATAGAGATTGGACCATAAGGAGCTTTAGGTGTTAAATGTGATGTAAATTTGCATATAAGGAACACACACCCACACTTCTTCAGAGGCCAAGCTCTTGTTTATCTTCACACTTTTCACAATTCCAAGCATAGTATTTTGCACATGGCAAACACTCAATAAATATTCACTAAAGCCAAACAAAGAAGTATGATTCCCAAGTCAATGTTTACTAAGGTGGAAACACTGTGAAATATTGGAAAGAGTATGAGACTTGGTGATGTCAAAAACCTCAGTTATGTTCTGGGCTTGTTAAACTCAATAGCTTTGGAATTTTCAGCAAGTTCCTTCTCTTTCCTGAGCATTGGATTTTTTTTTCCTCTGGATCATAAGGGAATTGACTGGGTCATCTCTCACTGCCCTTCCAACATTCTAATTCTAACGCTTTAATCTTACAAATTCCCATGGATGGATTTAGCCAAAAATTCCATCCATGGATGAATTTTTAGCCAAAAATTCTATCACCTCTGCTCTGAAGTTCTTTAAGATTATATTTGGTTTCCTATTGTTATAGCTACAAGATAAATAGCTGAGAGTGACAGAAAGAAGACAGAAAATTAGAAGATAGAAAGAAGGGTGATAGAAAGAACTATTTACAACTCCTGCCACTACTGTCTAAATTACTAGCGATGGTAAAGTAGCCCTCGTAATAGTGATTGCTGTATCTATTATGTGTTCCAGACACTATGCTAGTCATTAAACAGACATTTTTTCTTTTGCTCACAATAACTCTGGTAAGTAGGCCTCATTGTTTTACCTGCATAAGTATCTCTTCTAGACAACACTTCTTGAAATCAGTGTAACAATTACAAGACTGGTACAGATCAGGTGGGATTGGGGATTCAGGACCTCCTCCTTAGATGATAACCCCAGTGTTACAGAAAACATTTTGCACAAATTTGCATTTACAAATTCATATTTGTAATATGCTATTATCGGCAGGGTTTTTTAAATGGAATTAATATCTCTAAAGGGGAGACTTTAGGAATATTTGAATGGATCCCACTTATGCTAATGAATTTATCCTAGAAATTTCCTTTGTCCTGTTTTTAGCTGGTTCTATTGGAACTGGCTGTTCCTCACAAGCAGATGAAGTAAAGATTTACGGTCCTTAGAAGATGTGGAAATTAGAAAATGGAGTAATGGAATCCATTAATATCCTCTCACTAATTAGATAAATTGTAGATCAATACAGTGTATTAACAGGGTCAAACGTTTGTGTGTGTGTGTGTGTGTGTGTGTGTGTGTGTGTGTGTGTGTGTGTATCCCATTGGGACAACCTCAGGGAGACAGGACTAATTTTAATTGTCTTGAAAAGGACAAAAATCATACTTCGAACACAAAGGGCTCCTTCTCACCCTGCATTTTAACAATTTTGAAATTAAAATAAAATAAGTTATTCCATGTTGCCTAATAATAACATACCATTTCTCCTTGAAAACTAAACATCTAATAGTAGCAGAGTGAATAGTATTCTTGCAACAAGTTATTTCTCATGAATTCCACAGTTAAATGTTTGCATGGTTTTAAAAAAAGGATTTCAGATAATAATTGTTATTTTAGTTTAGATTTCCTTTTCAGTTTCAGTATGCAAGTAATTCTGAAAAGAGGGACTGATTAAACATGATTGATATAACAGTTGCCCTCCCTGTACACGTTCTCCATAAACCTCAAAGCCTAACCTCAAAGATAAAAAATAGAATGCCAAAGGAAAATTACTGCAAAAGTACTTTGTGCTAAACTGGCATCAGACATAAAAATAAAATAAGATCTGTAAAGCTTAAGGGACTAATTAAGATTTTAATGTGGTCTCATTCCTAGGAAAATATTAGGAATCATGATTCAAGAGCTCTTGTGTTTCACAAATTAAAACAAAAACAATTGAGGCCATCAAGTCTATTACAATGTTTCAGGATTGAAGTTTAATGAAAATCTTTAATTAATTTATTTTGGGATCACATTTTAACATTATCGGTGAGAATCACTGCAAAAATAGAGAATGGTATGAACTGCCCACATTCCTGTTCAAAAAAAAGAAGAAGGTCAAAAGGTAGAGCGTGGCAGTTCAGCAAGAGAAAGAAAACAAACAATAAATTATCCTCTGCAGAAGGACGGCATGTTCAGCCAGACAGTACAACTTTTTTTTTTCATAGCTTATGGTACTCTGACATCCTTGCTTATACGTTTAGATTTAATGATAATGAACTCACACCTGGGCTTGCGGGGGGCACTCAGCTCCAAATAAGGGGTTAGGATACACACATTCATACACTCCTTAAAGGAAATGAGCTCAGCTGTAGTAGCCACTAGACCCTGTACAATTTTGAGTAGTATGCAGAATAAAGAAGTCAGCATAATTCTGGGGAGAGGTGGAGAAAAGCTCCAACATCCTTTTTCATTCATGTTGACAGCATACAGAAATGAAAAGAAAAAAGGAAGCATTAAAGTTGAAATCTGTTTCTTATTATTCTGACTCTTAGGAGGAAAAAAATAGTGTATATCAGGCTGACAGGAGGTACTTATTGTCATATCACTGATTATGAATTTAATTTCCATTAACATAGATGCTAGGAGCATGTCCATCGGCATTCGGTAACAATCCACTATTACTTAAATGCACTGTAAATTCCTGTGGTGTTCCAAAGGCAAGGTTTATGTAATTTAATTTTATGGTGCATATTTGAAAGCATCAGATGAAAGATAACTGACTTGTGGTGGTCAATAAGAAAGTCATTTTTTTCTTCAATTGGCATGCCATTCTCAGACCGTCCCTATTAATACAATTAAATACTCTGATTTCTCTATTCCCTGTTGTGGATGAAAGGGATTGACAGCACGAATCAGGGAGTCAAAACATAAGTTCTTCCAAAGTGACCTACAAAGGTGATTGCTGCTCAACACACTGACGTCTGAACATTTCTCTCTAGAAGTCTGTTTCCACAAATACCTCATAAGGCACATGAAGTTAAAAGCAGAAATAATTCGATTATTGCAAACTAAGTGTTCTATGAAGAACTTGCACATTCTTAACTGTTTAATAATGACACGAAATGAAATAGGAAGAAAGAAAAATGCTGAGAAGAATCAGTGCTATGAGTGAATAAATACTAACTTTGGGAAGCTTAGGTCCCTGATTTGCTAAATTCTCCCAGGAAGGATTTCTACTTTCTCAGTTTTTCTGGAACTGATGTTCCCATGAAGGAAATATGAAGTAGAAATCCCACCTTAGGTTCTGGGTGCATTACTTCAGCTTCCTGATACAAGGGTCCAAATCACATCTCTTAAGACAAGTAATTACAATAATATCTAACATGTATAACATGTATAACGTAAAAGGCATTGTGTCAGATGTTTTGCATGGAATTATCTCTTTTATTATAGTTTCCACAACAGCTCTAAGAAGCACATATAATGATTACTCCTGTGTTATTAAGGTGAGGTAAAATACTCTCCAGGAACACAGTTATTAAACAGTGGAGCAGAGATACAAGCGCAACTTCTAGTGGGTCTCTGGGCTCCAGGTCTAGTAACATTACTTCCTGGAGCTGTGCTATGAATATGGTAGCCACTAGCCACATGCGGTTATGTCAACTTAAATTAGTACACACTGAATAAAATTAAAAGCTCATTTCTTCGGTCACAATGGCCACATTTCAAATGCTCAATAACTACTGTATGATGTAGTAGAGATAGAACATTTCCATCATTACAGAAAGTTCCGTTGGACAGCACTGTCCTAGAACACCATTTTGCCTTGATGGTGCTATCATGTCAATCTCTCTTCCCTTCCCCATGATATTTTCAACCAGAATTAAGTCCACAGAGAGTATGTGGGCTGTGATGAATTTTTTTTCCCACCCCCAATGAAAGGACTACTATCCTCTCATCTGGAGAAAATTGTTTCTATCCCACCTCTCAAAATGAAGCTGTGTTAATCATAACGAAAAAAGGTTAGGAATAAAAGTTAAAAAATATTATCAAGTAGAAATGTGAAGAGTACTCTGTGGGAGTAAATGTGGACTTTTCACCAAACCATCTGTATGATCTTTGACAGCTAAGAAGGAAAAGCAAAGAAGATTATTATAAAGCATATTTTATGGTGTTTGATGTTATTTTGGCATCACATAAAGTACTGATGAAATTTCACTAGGGAATGCTGCTATGTGCCGTTCTGCATAGAATGCTATAGGAGGATAGTCTAAGTCTGAGAACACACATGAGAGAATAATCAAAATGATTCAGTGCTAAATCATGACAAAAAATTAGCCAGTCTTGGCCTGCGTCCTATAGATGAAAAGATGTTAAGGAATACCACAGAGGTAAATGAGATCCAGAAGGGAGCAGAACAGGTTATTGCCAATAATCTTCTCATAATGGCAACTCAATTTAATGTTAGTTAATAATGTAAATTGCTGATTGCTGATCATTGAACTAAGAATTAAGTGTTAGGCAGTATACCCAAATTCAAATTTCAAAGACAGCAAAGAAACCAATTCAAGCAGAACATCAATATTTCAACGGATTTAGAAAGTTATGTGAAAAACAAATAATCTTCCTCATTGTCTAAAAATGGCTTATTTGTAAGCCCTAAAATGAAAGTGTACTCTGCTATGAAACAATATACTACATTAATTTTTTTACATTGTCTTGGAATGCTAGCACATCTCATTGTACACATAGGAAAAATATCTTAGAATCTTAAAAATCTTCTTATTGAAAGAAGCCTTGGAAAGTTCTCTGGTTCATCCCCTAATTTTTATAAGTGAGGATATGGAGATCCATAAATAGCCAATAATTGAACCAAGATCATTCAGTTTGTTGGTGACAGAGTTAGGACTGAAACAATAGCACTAGATGAATAGTTACAGCCTCAGCAACTCTTCCATATGTGTCTGAGGACCCAAGAAATTTGGATGAAATGATCTCTAGGATCGTCTCAACTCTAACATTATGAGAATTCTCCTCTTTGAATCAAAAAAGTTTTGATTGTAGAATAAAAATTTTAAAATCAGAAAAGAAAAAAAAATGTTTAAAGTCTCATAAAGATGTCATCCAAGCAAAACTACTGCAACATCATAAACCTTGCTGTGAAAGGTACAGATATTACATACAGAAAATGCTCTGTGCAGAACACACAGCAACCTTTAAGAATAGCGTGTTTCTTTCATCTTTGCAGCCCTAGGCCCTAGCACAATGCTTACAGCATAAGAAATTTTTATTGAATTGAATTGTTAATTTTAGAGAAGGGGAAACTAAGACCCAACCTTGTCGGGGCTTGTCTCTCTGTCAGTCAAATCCATGCATTCTCACTGGGGGCAATGTTACCACCAAAGTGCTAAAACTGGTTCTTAAGGGGTGGAAAAAATACTACTCTTGTTATGTATAAAGCACAAATATATGAAGGGCACAAAAAGAAATATACAGTAAAACAGGGATGCTGAGATTTTGTGGGGAGAAGGAAAATTTTTAAAAATCTAAAATAGCTCTTAAGGGAATAATAATGAAAAATAAAATTGAGAAACACTCACATAAGCCTATAGAAATTCCACAAAATAAAGAAATTAACCATGGAGTACTACTCAACCATAAAAATACGGTAAACTACCGTCTCTTGTATTATCCTGGATGGAGCTGGAGCCCATTCTTCTAAGTGAAGTATCACAAGAATGGAAAAACAAGCACCACATGTACTCACCATCAAATTGGTACTAATTGATCAGCACTTATGTGCATATACAGAAATAACATTGATCGGGTGTCGGGTAGGTGGGAGAGGGGAGGAGGGGAGGGGTAAATTCATACCTAACAGGCACAGGTGAGCTCTGTCTGGGGGATGTGTACACTTGTAGCTCTGACTCAGGCAGTGCAAAGGCAAATTACGTAACCAAAGTGTTCGTACCTGCATAATATTCTGAAATTAAAAGAAAAATTTTTTAAGAAGAAATTAAGCATCATGAATCAGAGGAGAGATATCACATGCGTAAATCGATCCCATTTGGGACTCCAAAGGTTTAAAATATTTCACATTCTGTTTACGGGCTCTAAGATGGCATAAATATAATTTAGCAAGCTTTCTTTTTCCCCCAAATAGGAAATTCCATTAATTGCTCTATCCAAGCTCGTGGACAGTTATTAAAATAGCCTTATTTTGCTCTTCTGATTCAGCAGTTCCTTTTAGAGTTTCACTCTCACCTTCTATTCAAAGCCATCTTCTCTTCAAGCATTGTCAGTTTCTTGGAACCCCCCACGCTTATTCCAGGGGACCCCAGTTCTTCTCATGATCTCTCCAACATCACTGATCCCCTATTCTCATCTGACCCGTGTGCTCCCCTCTCCCAGTCAGTGCGTGTGGCTCCTAAGGAATCTCTCTTCCACACTCTTGGGAAACCTCAACGTCTCTCTCCAGTACCATTACATCTATGTTAGAAGGCAAGCACAAGTAAGCGACCTAGTGCCTAGACAGACCTGCGGGGTATGATATCACAGCCTCCCCAAATCCCAAAGTTCCTCTCACTTGGCTTCAACAAGGGGAAGTACTCACATGTCCTCTCCCCGGAGGAAGTCAGATGAGGGAGTAGTTTTTCTTCACCAGCACTGCACTTCCGTAAAACAGAGAATATCCTCCCCCTGCTCCATAGCAAGATGAGCTGGCTTCTCTTAGCTGCCCCATAGAGAGGTGGCTGACCTCTACAAAGGACGCTTCTTTAAACTTCAAGTGTGGAACACTTACTTTATTTGCACTAACTTCTTTATGCTCAGCTGCGAGCCTTATTTGCTAAAGCAAGCCCTAGGCCCTTAACGTCATTCCATTAAACCAGCTGCCGGTTAGCTCGGGTACTATGCTCAGCATTCGGTGTACATTTTATCATTTATTTCTTATAACCAACCAGTAAGGTAAATACTATTTTCCTCTTTTTACAGATGAGGAAAGTGAGTCTTCCAAATTATACAACTTGTCTAAGGACACATAACGAATGAGTAGTTAAGCTACTAATGGAATCTAGACCAGTATGACTGTCAAGCCCAAGTTCTTAAGTAATAATTTTTTAAGTGAAAGTGAATTAAAATTAATTGAATGTGAGGCATACTTGATAGACATCATTTAAGAGACCTACTACATGGCCAGCCAGGAAACCTAAACCTAAACTTGGGGCTCAGGAAAATATTAATAATTTGCATCATCAATTTTCCTTTTTTACTTGAGTATATTAGATCTTATTCTTCCAACCTGAATCAAGAAAGGTGTTTCATTTGACAGTCTAAATAAACTAGAAAATAATATGGTAGCACCCAGGATTTCTGAAGTAGTCTCAAAGAACTATGGATACTTTTCCTATTGCAGATTTTTTTTCAATAAGTAATATGTGAAGAAGCAAAAATAAGATAGGAGGCTTTGCCTAAGTAAAAAGAATAATTCCAAAATATCCTAGCTGACATTTTTGGGCCACCATAACTAAATCAGAGCGCTGCATCATTTCTGGTTGATGCATGAACAATTTGTCGTAAGGCTAGCCAAGAATTCTGGACCCTGTGCCATCTCTGATTCATCTCTGTCACCAAGGCCTGAATCACAGCTGTGTGACCTCAATGGATTGATGAAAAACAGAGGGAAGAGGGAAAGATTTGAAGGACATATGACTTAGAAGTTGGTATGCTTCATTTCTTTCCTACGAATCCTCATAGTCATATCTACATGTGCATAGTTTCTAAAATTCATTATTAATCTCACAGATGCTTGCATATGGCAAACATTGTAGATATTCTTGTCCATTTTCCATAAAATATTAGTCTTGGGGAGATATATATATATATTTGATGACCAGACTTAAGGGAAAGAGGATATTAATATATTTTTTAACTTTTTAGTCCCCATTCATTACCTATGAGCTGACTGATTGACTCTAGCAATCTAATCTAATCTTCTGATTGGAGTTACAGGAAAGTCCCAAAAGCTGCCTGATTGTGTCACTAAAAGAATTCACTCCAATCTTTCTGTTGTACCTCTTAACAATGGCATTGGATGCCCTTGGTCACAAGGACTTCTTATTTGTACAGAGATTTCGAGGCTCTGTAAGATTCTTCCAGATTACTGTCACTAAAACTTACATGGGACCAATCCAGGCATTTTGGGGTTTTAATTATCAGGGTGACTGTCTTCTCTGAGGAAGCTGTCGTGGGGCCAGCATTTCTTTCTCCTGAGTAGCGGGAGTGGAAAAGTCAGAGTTCAAGGTCTGGGCTCCAGCCTAGGGGGCCGCAAAAGCAGCAGAGGAGGCTCTTCAAATTTTAATGCAGCAGACAGCGCAGATGTTGGGAATACCAAGTTCTTAAACATTCCCAGTGAATTACACAAAATTCAAATTCTTATTGGCAGTGTGCTACAGTTAGTCTGTACAGAGACATTAGAGAAATTCTTCAGCAAAGCTTTCTAATTTAGAAAACTATGAAATCAAATTAGTCTCTGGGGAAAATTTACAGTTCACTAAAAAAAAAAAAAGTAAAGAAAAAAAAAAATCAGTGAATCCACTGGAGGAGAGCAGGGTAGGGAAGGAAAAAAGAGGTAAGTCAACATTCTGAGCCTTTAGTTTTGTTTTTTCCCATATACAGATAAAGTAGCCAGGTTACTAAATGTCTGACAGTTCAAGCAGTTGTTTGGAAATAGTTAAACAGGGAAGTCTTGTAGTCAACTGGTCAGAAAACCACTAATGGTATAAAGGCCTCAGCAATCAGTTTTATAACTTTTTTGCACTCATCCAGGAAAGAGAGCTAACACTGACCAGTAATGCCTAAAAGATGGTGATGTCCACTGCCTGCGTTTGGAACCAGAGATTAAGCAGGCAGAATCTTCTCCCTAACCCCTAATTCTGTGGAGGAATACCCACCCTTCCCACCACCTGTGGAGACTCTACTGTAAACCACTTGTGAGCAAAATAACCCACTGGCAAAAATTTCTCTTACAGCCATAATGACTACTATTAGTACAATTCAATGGCATAGTAATGTAAAAAGAATGTATATGTTGAATTTTTAAAAATTTTTTCACTTATTTCATAAGTATTTTTTGAATGCCTCTGATACATTGAGCAAATCAGTGAACAAAACAAAAATTTCCTATTTTCAGAGAATTTACATTCTAGCCATAAAGAATATGAGTCTCACATCCCTCTGTAAGGACTATGGCCAGAAGAGCTGCTTTGGGTTGGGACATAGTATTTATTTTATTTAAAAATACTTTCTAATACCAAAAACAATTGAAAAGGAAAAATAGCAAAGAAGAGTAAAGAGGAACAAGGGAGTGAAGTGGAAAGTATTAAATATATTCAAGTCTTTTGTAATCTCAATCTTTATCAAATTAAATTTTTGGAATGGAAGAGAATGTTTCCACTTCATAATAGGCTATTTCAATTTACTTCTTCATCAGTCATGTTTGAAGATTGAATGAGAATAGAGAGTGTGTCTTATTAGACTTCCCTTAATTATGCCTCATCCACATCCAAATTTTCAGAAATATTTCCAACCATATGTTTATCTTGTCCTATTTTCCATTTATTAATCTATCTAGTGAGCACCTTCTATACTGAAGACACTGTGCTAGGTGGTTTGCATAGTACTACACATTAAATCTGAACATAGTTATCCCCATTTCGTAGATGAGAAAACAGATACTCAGAGACTAAATTACCTTCTTGAGACCACCTTCTAGTAGTAAGTGGAAAAGGCAACATTTGGATCTAACTATTTACTTATCTAAACCAGTGTGCCCTAAATATATAAATAAAGGATAATAATAACTACTTTGTAGAGATGTTCTAAGTATTACAAATAATATACGAAAAGTTGCTATGGCTGTTCCTAGCACGTGAAAGGCTGCACCATAGCTAAGAACTATTATGCTATTATTTTCCACAGGTCAATGGGGATATCTCATATACTCCGAAGTATAGTGATCAGTGTATCAAAATTCCATTATCTGCCCCACAGGAAACTCAATGCCCTCTACAATATTTCCATAATTCACAAGTGGTTGATATTTCCTTTTTGTGATTTCCCAATTCTAGTAAACTTTTGTTTTTCACTCTGCAGCTTATAGTTGTTCCATTGTTAGAATAGCATAAAATACAATATTAGACATCCTTGTTCTTAAAATGCTTTTGCCATTTCAGCCTAATGGGCTCCAGCTCCTAGGCTAAAGCAGGTTGTTATCTTTCAACTGGCAGGGTAACACTCTCTCCTAACCACAGTCGGCTCAAGGCTTCACCCTCAGTCTCACAGGTTTTCAAGGCATTTCCCTAAGACAAATCTATTTCTGTTTTAGGAAGACCCTCGATACCAGTTTATCAAATGAATTTGCAACCATGACTATTATCTGCTAATGGACCTAGATGACCCTTCATTGTTATATGATTGGTCTGGATTTTAGCCTGGGCCCCGATGCTTGCTGGGTGAATGACTATGGGCGAGTCATTCTGGCATTTATTTTCTCATTTGTAAAATAAGAAAGTTGGACTAGAGGAACAACAAATCTCTCTTTGCTCAGTAATTTTATTCTATTAAGAGCTTTTAGATAATTCCTTTTCTCATAAATTTCAGCACACAGGGTGGAGTTTGAAGTGGAACTTGAGAATATTTCAAAACCAATTGCAAGATGAAAGATACCTACTGTACACGGAAAAATCATCAATCTTGTTTTTGCTGGTTCACCAAAAACGAAATGAAAGCCACAAAGTCTCCTTCCCTACTTTCAATCATGGTGTACTATATAACCACACTAATAAAAACAGAGGTGAAGGAGATACAACGTTTTGAAAATTATGGAAAAGGGCAGAAATGTAACTTTTAAGGATAGACCATGTTACAATAATATTGATGAGACAAGGAAATGTTTTCCTATGCAGCCACAGAAATTCAGGGAGGTAGCTTTTGCGATGCTGAAGTATTTATTGGTGCCTACAACATCTTGCAGGTATATATTTTTCCCGTTAAAGAAATACATGCTCATTGCAAGGATATCAAAACATTCAGAAGAATAAAAAAGAAAATGTAAATTATACATGATATTATCAGCCAGAAATAATCATTGTTAATATTTTGATTTCTTTCTTTCTATTGAATTGAATTAGAACTATGAAATATAAATAATTTTATATTCTGCCTTGTTTTTCTTAACATGGGTGACAATTATATTTTTCACATCAACCTAACTTTGTTTTATGAAGTATTGAGTCATGACTAAGGCCATAGTAATTGGAAGAGGGTGGGTTGATGGATTAGGATTATGATTTTGTTTTCAGATAAAATGGTAAAGTTGAGCACTTGCTTTCAAAAATTTTGAGGGACACCGAAAATCATCTCAATATTTGAAGGGTATTTTTGTTTATAGTAGCCATCTAGATCTCTTAGTTGCATGTCATAGGCAGTTGTTGTAATATTAAGATATCTGAGTGAGCACTTCAGAGAAGGCTCCTGAAAAAAGCCCATTTCTGGGTGAGGGACAGAGGAAATGAGGTCCAGAAACAAAGTAACTAGAGGGACTCAGTTTCTTTTTTTGTTGTTTATTGGGGTTTTTGTTTGTTTTTTGAGACAGGGTCTCACTCTGTTGCCTGGGCTTGAGTGCAGTGGTGTCATGATAGCTCATTGTAACCTCAAACTCCTGGGCTCAAGTGTACTTGTGCCTCAGCCTCCCAAAGTGCTGGGATTACAGGAGCGAGCCACCATGCCCAGCTCAGTTTCTTAATCTGAAATAGTTTATCTCATATCTCACGAGGACTCTGTAAAAATTAATATAATGCATATAAATCACTTAGCCCAGAATGTATTTTTAAGTGCACAATAAATATTAGCTGTGTATTACTGTTATTATGATGATTACTAGTTTTTGACTAGTTCCAATAACTCTCTGTGGAATATAACCATGAAACACTTTCATTTTTCTCTGGCCACATTTTTCACTACTTTTTTGGTCTCCCTTTCTCATCCCTTAGCACTATCTTGAGTAAATTCCATAACATTCTGGTCTCTTTGGCTGTTTAAAATTCAATCCTGTTTCATCTAAAGTAATTAATAACTCTCATCTCTTGCGTCCCCACCATCCTGACTCCCAACAGCCTTGAACTGGGACTCCGAACACCTCGAGTGGAGAGCAGGTGATGTGATCCAGCTCCAACAACTGTTTCTTGCTCTCTCTTTGAGACCCAGCGACTGACTGGGATAAACAGGGAGCAGGAAAGCGACAGGCGGTTACTGTGCCTTGTTTCTTTAGTGGCTGCTCCCATGGATCTGTTCCCATTGCTTGTTGCTTCTTCTCTGGGTGGCTGTGGCCGACCCCATGTTGGCTCCCTCGTGGGACACATGCTTGAGCTCCCAGGGAGGGGCACTGTAGGGCTTCCCCCGCAGCACAGTTGTCTAATATGTCAATCTGGGTCAGTGTATTAGTTTGCTAGAGTGGCTTAAATAACAGAAATTTATTGTCTCACAGTTCTGGAGGCTCGAAGTCTGAGGTCAAGGTGTCAACAGGATTGGTTCCTTGACTCGTGGAAGCATCACCCCAATCTTTGCCTTCATTTTGACATGGTGTCATGTGTGTGCATGTGTTTCAGTGTCCACATTTCCCCTTTTCATAAGGACACCAATTGGATTGGATTGGGACCAACCCTAATGACCTCATCTTTACTAATTATTAATATGTCTACAACAACCCTGTTTCCAAATAAGGTCATAGTCTGAGATACTGGGGGTCAGAACTTCAATATATAAATTTTGGGGGAAATCACAATTTAGCCCGCAATAGTCAACAATGGTCTTTCCCATGCCAACTAGCCATTCTCCAAGCTCTTGCTTCTGTTAGTGTACCCACTGCAGGCAATGAGGAGTGCATCTGATGGACCCTTCCCATTGCCTCCTGTCTTGCTGCACCTGCGTCTATCACAGGAAATCAGTACCTAGACTCTGTGACCTCTTTGTCTCCCAGCCCCCATTCTCCCAGGTCAAGGAGGTGCCTTGTACCCAGCTTGATCTCATGTGCTGTGTGATTCTAAGTGACTGAGCCTACACTATGCTTCCAGGCAGATATTCTAGTAGGAAATCTGCTACAGTCCCGAATCTTCATTTACGTTTCACATTTATTAACTCTTTTTTCCAAATCTAGTTGGCCCAATGATTGTTGTGATGTAAATATCTTTCTGCTTCTCTCCCTGATCTTCTCTGCCTGGAAAGCAGAAAAAATGCATGAGGAAGAGATGCAAAGGCAATAGGGCAGCTTAGTGACACTTTGGTTAATTTCCTCGAAGTTTGAAGCAGGCCTTCCTCGGCTCTGCGTTGTTCAACATGGCCCATGGACTTGTACTTTACACTTTGCAGATCCTATCGTCTGTGTTCATTTCTTCATTTTAAAATGAAACTTCTGTTCAACATATTGTCCCAACGTTCTTATAATTTGGAAAATTGTTTCCAGCATAATTGGTTGTCTAGGAAAATACTATGACAGATTTTGGGATTGAGGCTTAACCGAGAGAGGAAACCACAACTCGAGACCCCAGATGCCTGCCCAAAATAATTGATACCTTCCATGATAGCACTTCTAGACATAAGAATTATATTTTTCAACTCAAAAAAAAAAATGTATAGGAAAGAGCAAACTCAGTTGAAGCTGATTTCTTCTCAGATCCTAGCAGATGTGATACAATCCTGGCCAACTGCACCATTTTTCCAAAGCAGTGGTTCTCAAAATGTATTCCCTGGACCAGCACAACAACATCACCTGGGATCTTGTTAGAAATTCAAATGCTTGGGCCACCCTCCAGACCTGCAGAGTCAGAGACTCTGGGAGTGGGATCCAGCCAGCAGTGCTTTAACAAGCTCCCATGAGATTCTGATGCACACTCAAAAGCACTGCTTGAAAGCGGTTCTTGACTATGGCTGCACACTGAACATCTGGAACTCTGAACAAAGACAATTGTCGGGGCCCTTCACCTACATCAATGAGATCACAGGCTCCACAGTGGGGCCTGGATAAGGAAGCTCCTTGGATGATCCCAAGGGGCAGCCAGAATTGAGAACCACTGCTCCAAACCAGTAGACTCCGCATTGCTCTCAATCCCCTCAGGGGCTGCTGTCGGGCGGGAATGGGCCTGGCTGGCTGGATTTCAGGCCCCCACCCTCATTCACCTGGAGCACCTGAGTGCTTGCTTATTTTCTACACTTGGCTTTAGGGTAATGTTTTATTTGAACAAAGATTTCTGTGGCTAAAAAGTACAAACATTAATTCTCTAAGGGATAATACATTGTAAAAGCCAAGAGCCCCTTATTTCCTTCTAATTCCATTTTATGGAGAAGGTGAGACAGTAAAATAAATGTATCTGCAGCTTATCAGGAAAGAATAGTGGTGGGAGTCTCCTCGTGAGGTTATAGGAAATCTGAGGTTTTGGAATGGACTAAAGTGCATGGAAACATTTGTGTGGGAAGTTCAGGAATGCGGTGTGTTGTTCCAGCTTCTCAGTACTTCACTAATCTGATCCTCTAAAACTCCTTGCTCATTAGAACATAAATTATACTCTCACAGATTAAAAACATGTTTGTCTTTTGAAAAATAATTCATAGTATAAAAGTACAAAGTCGAGATATTTTTTCCTGATTTCAGTTAGCCAGCATCAAATCTACGAGCAAAGGATAATACAAAATACAGGATGCTTAAAATAATAAAGTTGCCGAAGAGGGGCTACATTGGCATAGATGGTCCATGCTGGAATTTTTTAATGGAAAATAAAATGTTGCAATTAAAACTATTTTTGAATTTTAGGATATGTATTATATATATGTTTATTTTAATTGAGGCAGTTTGTGTACATAAAGACATCAAGGAATATAAAAAGGAAGAAATATAAGATGTGGATAGCTTTATTAATCAAGGTAGATGGTACTAAAAAAGCAAACTGGCAGTCTCTCTCTCTCTTTCTCTCTCTCTCTCTCTCCTTCTCCCCCTCCTCCCCCGCCCCCACACACATACACTGCAATGAAAAACTTTGCCAACATTCATGATTAGGAGCTTTTAAATATCCACTAGGTCCCTGGAAAAGGAAACCTTACTAAGGATAAAGTCTAGCAGTTACTGTGCTGATGATGGATGTGAGTTCTGAGTAAGCACAAAAAGAATGAACAATATTTAAATTTGGAGAGGTATGAAAACAAATGCCTGATGAGTGTCATAAATGTCAACCGAGCAGATGGAGAGAAGAATGAACCTGCAGGGTGGGGAGGCAGAGGTGGCTGTCAAAGGTGGTGAAAACAGGAAACTCCAGTTGGTGGGATACGTGGTTAGAATTGTAATAATAACAGTGATCATCACAGGCAACTCCTTCCTCCCCTCCCCAACTGTATAAATAAGGAACTAGTGTATGACAAACACTCCATTCAATGCTCATAAAATCTCATTGTCCTTCCAATTCTCTTTTTGTGTACCCCTGCTCTAGAAACTCAACAAAGGGGCAGAAATTCTCCTTGCAGAGAGGAGAGTAAAAGCGGGGCTTTTCCGTTACTGGAAAACAAGGAGTCAGCACCAACAGACAAAACAGAAAAAGTACAACTCGTCTTCCATCCTGAATCTTTAATATTGGAAGATCAGAAATACCGTGGACTTGAGGGGGCCTTTTGTCATGGCTTTTAAATTACTTAAGGACAGGGATGTCACCCACTCAGATTTGCAACATCCAAGGGCAAGCACAGGATCTTTCTTTTGAAATGAATTGTAAAGAGGGGCATAAACACACTTTGAATTTTCTGTGTAAGTTTTGGATCATATATAGTCTATGTATACCCTATATATATCTTCCTACCATATTTTTAAACACTTTAACAGTAGAATCCCATTTATGTATTAACTCTTATGATCAAACCACAATTTACAAAGCAGATTAAAGTAGAGCTGCACTGGCCAACACAGGGGCAGGTAAGGTGGGGAGCTTAGGCTACTGATCCACCTTTTTTTACCCCACACAGTGACCCTGAGTGTTCTCCATGAAACACTGTGACACTTAGCAGAGCATTTTAATTGTCATTGATCCAATGTATATAATGTTACATATCGTGAGTGCATATGGATTATATATATAAAAATTAATACAAATGATTGGTAGTTCAATAATAGTAATTATTTACCATATAAAGCAGTTAACCTATCTATGTATCTCCTATGAGATAATGTATCTTCTCTCATTGACACAAGCACTGTCTTCATAAAAATTACCTTGCTCCAAAGCCCTAAATTTCTCATCCTACTTTTCATTTTGAGCAGAGACTTTTTCTTTAAAAACAAAAAATTAAAACCTTTGCTTATTTTTCTTTTAAGTTGAGGTACAACTTGTAACAATAAAGCATACAGCTCTTCTTAGCGTAGAGCTCCACTGCTTTGACCTATGGACACACATGTGCAATCTTCACTTAGATCAAGATACAGCACATTTTGGCACCCCAAAATATTCTCTCCAAGTCAATGCCATCTCCAGAAGGTAAAAATTCTTCTGATGTCTAACACAGAAGACCAGTTTTGCCTGTTTTTGAACCTCGTATGAACCGAATAGGACCATGTGAAGTTCTTGTGTCTAGCTTCTATCACTCAGCATGTGAGAATCATCTAAGGGCCTGTTCGTGACAGTGAGTCATTCATTTTCATAGCCCTGTGAAGATGACCTTGACTTTTATTGTCCTGAGATCAAAAGTTAACTGACATAGGTATCTTTTACCTTTCCAGCCTTCATCTGGCATATATTATCATCCAAATTTCAAAAGAAAAGGACCTTGGGAACTTAGAGATTATCTAGCTCAGTAATGTTAAGAGACTGGCCAAAGATCATGGTGCTGGTTCTCAGGAGAACTAAGTATAGAAAAGCTCAGTGTCTTGACTTCCTGTCCAGTAACCTCTCCACTCCCTCCTGCTGCCTGTCTTTCTTTATTTTCCTTCTCTCATTCATCACCCCCATCATTTTTTTCAGGAGAAACAGGAAAGCTCTTCTCCCCTATAGATAATATCTTGAGAAATTTATTGTAAGCTCTTTCTTGCTTTTCCACAGTTGATCTTTCCCTCTCTATGGGCTCTTTCCTCTCCTCTTTCAAATTTGGATTCATCTCCAACATCCTCATGAAGTTGCCACTCCCCATTCTTTCTTGTTCCGTATTTCTGCATCCTCCTTTCTCCTGCATGCATCTAGTCCTTAATACTTTGGAATCCCTCTTCCAGTGCATCACCCTATCAAGATTTCCATCACCATGCTGGTCACTGATAATTTTCCAGCTATCTTTTCTAGACTATCTTAGTACATCTTTCTAGCTACCTCTTTTCAGATTTCTGAGACTTTGGACTTCCATCTATTGGCCTATTTAACCTTCTGTAGCTTTCCAATCTCATCATAGTTTTTTCATTTTTTTCCTCTGGATCTATGTTCTACATTTTGCCCTCTGCTGTTTGGTTTTACTTTACATCCTCTAATTTATTGGAATGGTAAAATCATGAATATGTCTGATAACATCAACAACTCAGGGTGAGAGATTACAAACAGTAACAATAATGGTAAACATATAGCATATACTATATGTCAAACACTATTTTCAATATTTTATACATGCTAACTCATTTAACTATCCCAACTACCCTCTACAGTAGGTGCTATCATAAGAACCCTGTTTTACAGATGAGGAAACCTAAGCACTAACAAGAAGCCTGACCTAAGGCCATACAGCCTGTTAGGAGTTGAATTCAGGAGGTCTGGCTCCAGAGTCTTTCACCTTAACTGCCTCCCAAAGATGAAGATGGTACAGGTACAGAATGCAACTACAAGAGAAAAAAGCAGCCAATTTTTTAGGAAAAATTTGGAGAGATTTCT
This sequence comes from Avahi laniger, assembly GCA_963575035.1. Lineage (NCBI taxonomy): Eukaryota > Metazoa > Chordata > Mammalia > Primates > Indriidae > Avahi > Avahi laniger. The sequence continues at coordinate 25,284 of CAUYSK010049276.1, forward strand.
GGGATGGGCGACAATAGAGCAGACATGGGAATTTAGTGTGGCAAACCCATCTGGAAGAAAATGACAGGTAAATAAAATAGAGATGATTCCCAAGGGCTCAGAAACAGTAGCCTTCATGTAAAGAGTGGAAGACATGAAACTGAGCATCCAACCAATGTTGCAAGAATAAATTGCTGATGTAAACATGACGACTCACCTGGAGAAAGGGATTATGTTTGGAGTTAGTCCAGAACAATTACTTAGACCAAGTTGAGTTTTATAGATTAAAATGTAGTGACAGCCTACACATTTTAAAAAATGAAAATGCTAGTTCATTGCTTTCTGTAATGCATCAAATTGGACGGAGTAAAAGAACAAAATAATTGAGTTCGCAAAAATTAAACCACATGTGATTTCTTCAAGAACATAGACAGTATTTAATTATTTTGTATATCATCCATGGTGCCCGAATAGCATTTTCACATTTGTTATATCAGAACTGCTGTGCTCATATGGACTATGTAGTGGAACTAAAAAAGTGATATATAGTTGCAATTGATTAGAACAATAATAAATAGCCAATATTTAGTAAACCTTTACTGTGTGGTAGGCCCTATTCTAAATGCTTTATGCCATTCAGTTCTTTAAAAAAAAAAAAAAGCAAACATTGCATGGACAGTGCTATTCCCATTTTATAAGGAAACTGAGGCTCACGGATTATGTTACAGGCTGAAGGTGGCACAATTAAGTGATGGAAAACTTATGTATTAACCACTGAGAGAGAAAGAGAGAACTGATAATCTGTGCCTATATGTAGAAGCGATATTACTTTAATTGCTGGTAATGGAAAGGAGATACAGAGCTGTGAGATGTGTCATCTGAGGCTCCCAGAGCATAGTTCTGCTTTTCTCCCACACAGGTTCTAGTGTGAGGCTCAAGGTCTGCACGAAAGGATCTTTGCTCAGTGATTATATCTAAAACGAGTCCACTAGAAATGGATAATGCCAAATATATCTATTGTCATTTGTGCTTTGTGAACTACTTTATCTTATTTAATCTCATTTTATCATCACAATCATGAGATGTAGTACAGAGATTATTAAGGAGAAACCTAGTCACAGGGAAGGAAAATGACTTGTTCATGTCTCAGAGCAAGGCAGTGACAGCAGCTCCCTGCAATAGAACCCAAATCTGCTGATCCTCACACTTGACCCAGGGCTTATTCCTCACTTTCATTTAAATTGCATCCCTTTTCCTCATTACATTCCTCCAACATTTGCTCATCTCTGTGTTTGGCCCAAAGAAAATCTGCAGCAAATATAAATTGAAGAAAGACAAGTTATTATGGCTGAATAGCCTGATGCTTTATAGAAATTTAGATGAGTTTCATCATTTAATAATAGCTTCATTAATCTAACTTTATGGTCAGAATGAGAGTGCCATGAAGAAATTATAATGCTTTCCAAATGCAGACCTTTGGACAAAAGTAAATGTGAGTTGGTGTTTTTCAAATTGATTCACTGTGCAACTCTTAACAGATCAAGCTTTGGCATCAGGCATACCTGAATCTAAATCCTAACACTTACAATTAGTGGCATGGGCAAGTTATACTCAAATTCTCCAGGCCTTAATTCTCTCATCTGTAAACATTTTCTAATAATATCTGCTTTGCAGGGTAACTATGCAAGGTGCTTCAAACAGTGCCTGAGACAGTGTAAACAATAAATGGTAGTTGTGATCATCATCATCACCATATTCCATATTTCATCTGAGATAGCACTGGTTGTAAGACTTCCCATTATGTCAACCACAAATAAAGAAAAACTGCTGATTCAACTATGGCTTATCATCAATTATAAGATACATCTAATTTCAATAATGTTAGATGTGAAAAAAATTTCATCTTAAATCTATAAAATACAGCAGGTGTATATGAGTACATGGTGTGTGTGAATTCAAAGATTTAAACTGCAAAGTCTGTTGAATCAAGTTTAAGAGTGGAAAGTTTTAACTAAATTTCTCCAAAGAAAGTTTAAAAGCAGTTCTCTATTCAACCAAGCAAGAATCTTTCAACAGTACAATGAAAATATTCTGAGGTAGACAGCACTGTGTATGCTTCTCTAGTTAGTATATTTTTAAATGCAGAAAGGACATTTTAAGTATGTGCATATGTTCACAGATTTTTGTGATGTATATTGTAAATTGTAAATACAAATAAATATTTCTGATAGATCATTTGAATAAATAAGGAGTATTTTTGTTTATAACCAGATGAACACATTTGCAGATGTTTTCCTTTAAAAGAAGTGATACCTAGTGAATTACAGGAACTTTATTGAAATGACAAAGTTCAAACTACTGCCAAAGCCAACACATGAGGTTTATATATATGGAGAAAAGAACAGATTTCACTGAGTTGATGAGATTTTTATTTCTTGGTTCCCGTTTTCCATTACTGCTTGGTCAGTAGCCATGAAGGATTCAGGATGGTTATGCTCAATAAACATCTCAAGTCTCATATCCTTCTCTCTCAACTTTATTCAAAACCAAGCACAAACTTAACAAATATTAAATACATAGAGAACATAACAAATTGGTGAAGAGCTACATTAAAATCTGTGCATATTGAAAAATAATCTAATGTTTGGAACATTGGTTTTGTTTAATGATATCATGGCTCTAGTAGAACAAAGTCATGGCGCAGTTGATTCAGAATTTCAGACACTTTCACTATGGCAGTAATTGATCAGAGGGAATGCAGTGATCCAATTCAAGACGTGTTTTTTCCTGGAAGTGGAGATTAATGATACATCAGCAGCTATTTGACTACCAGGGCTCACCATTTGCAAATGGATACATCATTTATTATGGACACTTGAAGTGGGCTTAAAAGGAAAAAGCTTCTCAAACCAAGAGCTCACAGTAAATGACAGTAAGTCAAAATGTTATGTTTTTCAAATATTTTTGCTTTTTCTTTATTTTATTTTAAAGTCATTTTAGTGTCAATTGTTCTTGCTTTGGAGAACAGAATACAGAGATGGCCAGGGCTGTGATTCCTATTGAATTTCAGATTTGAAAGGTAAGAGCTCTTTGAAGGTGAACTTACAAAGATATATTGTAACTTTTTGAATTTAATATGACTTTCAATACTTCATTTACGAGGATGGTCTCCAGGTCCATCCAGATTGTTGCAAAAAGTATTAATTCATTTTTTATGGCAGAGTAGTACTCCATGGTATACATATACATTTTATTAATCAACTCATGAATTGGGCACTTGGGTTGATTCCACATCTTTGCGATTGTGAATTGTGCTGCAATAAACATTCTAGCAAGTGTCTTTTTGTAAAAATGACTTTTTTTCCTTAGAGTAAATACCCAGTAGTGGGATTGCTGGATCACATGGTTAGGTCTACTTTTAATTCTTTGAGGAATCTCCATACTATTTCCCATAGAGGTTGCACTAGTTTGCAGTCCCACCAAAAGTGTATAAATATTCCTTTCTCTCTGTATCCATGCCAGCATCTATTGTTTTGGGACTTTTTGTTAAAAGACATTCTCACTGGGATTAGGTGGTATCTCATTGTGGTTTTGATTAAACACCACATATACTCACTATTAAATTGGAAGTAACCAATCAGCACTCATGTGCACAGATGAAAGTAAAACTCAGTGAAAATCATGCGGGTGGGAGGGGAGAGGAAAGGATGGGTGAAATCATACCTAACAGGTACAATGTACATTATCTGGGTGATAGGCACACTTATAACTTTGACTCAAGCAGTACAAAAACTATCCATGTAACCAAAACATTTGTACCACTGTAATATTCTGAAATTTTTTAAAAAATGAAGAAAAAAAGAAAAAGAAACAAAAAGTGTATATCAAAATTATACAGAAAACATTGTCAAATATAAAATGATGTCTAGATTTCTTTCAGTTATATTTATATAAATGCATTATTAGTATGTGCTCCAAAATTATATGAGATTCCTAAAATTCTAATGTGTTGGTATATATTATCAGTAATAATTACAATTATATATTAAATTGTTATGTGCCACAAAAATAAGCAAGTTTCCTTTGTGTCTTTAAAAAAATAAGATGACTTTCATTGTAAGATGGAACATTGATTTGATGTACCACTAAGAACAAAAAAATACTGACAATCTAACTATGATGTACCATCAGTCATAAGACCCATTCTAATTGCAGAGAAGTCAAAATGTGAAAATATGGATGACTTAGAACTGACAAAATTATAATAGTTTCCATGCTAAAATGTAGCCATGTCATCTCAAGAGCATTTAAAGAAGACCACATATCATGCTATGTGGGGAAAATTAGGAAACTCAATAACTTTAGGAGGCATAATGGAGCTCTTACATCATTCTGAATGCTTTGGGATTTCCCAATGGAATAAATCCCTAATTCTGTACTCTAAAAACACAAGGAATCTCCACTACTTACCCCCTCCCCATGAGCCCAGGCAAATCCCAGACTCACAATATGAGAGGTTTATCGCTCCAAGGCAAGCGAATGTTTCATGTCTCCCTTCTCCCTACTAGACCCATTTTAATTCACTAAGCCACATTATGATAAATCGATAAATATGATGTACTACTGGGGACAGGGAAATGAAGGACAAGTTTTGGATGCCATATTCCAAACAGTTACAGGGGTTAAATCAGAATAGCAAGCCGTAATAGTCAAGAGTTAGATTAAGAAAAGTAAAAAGATTCCTTCCCCCCAAAAAAGGTAGATCATGAAAATAGGAAAGTTAAGCAATAATAGAGAAAGAAACTTAAGTTTATTTGAATGGATTTTAGACATAAAATGCAAATACTCAGAGCCTTTTTGCATACTTCTTCATGTTTGGGAGTGAATTAGCTCTGTTCTACAGGGTGAAACATGAAAGCATCAGCAGCATCATCCGTGACTAGATCCTTCTAAACTCCCAGTGATAAAGTGGTTCTCTACTGGGGTTTCCCAAGGAATGGAAATTCTAGAAGCATTATCTCCCCAGGGTCTCCCAGGAAAAAAAAAATTATTCTAAATTTTATAGACACTGTAAAGATGCTGTCCATGCCTAGACATTTTTATATTTGGATACTTCAATTAAGGAGAGAAAATAAAGACTTAAAAATGAAATCTAATCTTATGTTTACATAGTCTGCCAAGTCTCTGTGAAGCTATCTTAGTGGGAAATCAAAAAATTGTACCCAAACTGTACAAGATTTTCTCTGATTATTTGTTATTCTCATTAAACATTGTTCTTTCTTTTAAAAGGGGGGAAAAATCAAGAGAAAATGCACAAGAATGCTGTGCCTACATGACAATTTATCTAACGACAAATTATAGTGAAAGCCAACTTTGTGCCAAACTACACAAAACTGTAAAATAACTGAAGCCAAACCGTAACGCAGAAAGGTTTAGGGAGCATTTAAATTTAATCTTTAGGGAGTACGTGAACATAGGAAAATAACAAAATTAAGTTGCAAGCTGTTTACTTTTTTCCAATTTACTTTTAAGCTATATTTAGTTCCAAAATACATCTGTACTTTATATGCATGATTCTACCATTTTTGATAGATTGCAGGAAATTAATTAGGCTTTGGACCCTGAGGATTTCCCATGTATGTGGAGTGTCTGCCTTTAACTCAGTGGGTGCTCCATAGAGCAGAGCAGCTGCAACAACTTGAAAGGCATTTCTATTGTGCGTTGCTCACAGCGGTCCTGAGAACCGGAACTGAGGGAGGTTTACCAATGCTGTTCTCTGCCTTTATTGCTATGCGGGTGCACCTTCCTTTATGGAAGGGGTATACTCTCTAAACAGTAACTGAAAGCACATTTCTCCTCATTGCCTTCCATTTTGCATTAATAAAATTAGTGCCATGTTCCCATGTAAAGAATTTTAGTTTTGCTATAACACTAAAATTCCTCTTAAGATTGGAGCAGCTCTTTATTATTTTTTTTAAATCACATGATAAAAGGGACAAGATTTCTTGCAATTCCCAGATGATAATCCTCCTAAGAAATATTTGTGCAGACTAAAATGAAACCGATGATTCTCTCTAAGAAACAGAGCTCTCTCGTGGGGCTTGTTCCACATAAAAGCAATTGCCTTAATCTTTAAATACAGAAGATATTCCTTTAAATACAGTTTGTAATTCATTGCATTCCATGAGGGGCACACACATTGTCTGCCATCCCTTTAAATGCAATGGATCTTCTGTGAAAGTTCCTTAACATTTACAGGAAACTTCCTGTCATAGGTCTGGGATTGTTCGTTTGTTTATTTTACCCTTTTTGAGCACTTTTTATGCACCAGATACTTTCTCATACCCCTGTTTTATTTGATCCTCTCAACTCCAAGGTATACCTATTAATACACAATTTTTAAAGATGAGGAAACAATAGTTCAAGGAGGTTAAATTAGTTTAGAGAAAAATTTTAAGAGAACGAATTATCATTTGGTCCCAGTTTTGTCCTATTTCATAATCTATCCAATTTTCATAGACTACTGCTAAATGAGTATGCTCGTGATGACATTCTTTGTTGGCTTTTTATTTCTCTATTTCCTTTATCAAGGCATGCTTCAGTAGAATTTTGCTCAGAACCATAGGATGCAACTATCTTTGGACAGCCTCAATTAAATCCTTTAAGAAATAAATTTAGGAATAAAAATGAGAGTGAAAGAGAAATAGAGGAGAAAGAATAATATTGATTGGTCCGCACTAGAGACAAACTCACAGCCAGCCCTGAGAGTTAGCCTGTAGGCAATAATAGATTTGACAAAGAAGAGCAGAATACCAGACCCCCCGCTGGGGATGCAAGAGGTCTCTAAAGCAATAGATTGTATGCAAATGAGTCTCCACTGTCCTTTCACTTAGTAGAGGTTTATTTGGGCAATGGTTTGTTCTGCAGCACCTCTCAACTTTAATGTGCAAAGCATCACCAGGGAATCTTATTCAAACGTAGATTCTGGGCCTCTGGGTCTAGAGTGGGACTCAAGATTCTGCATTTCTAGCAAGTTCCCAGGTGTGACTGAGGCTGCTGGTCCAGAAATCACAAACTAGGGCTGCAGACAGACCAGTACTGGAAACCGAGCTCCATCATCTAACAAGCTTATGAAGTGTCTTTCTACTTGGGCTTCTGTTTCTTCATCGGTAAAGTGAAAATGACAATATTTAATTAGTACTATATGCCAGGCACTGTTGCAAATGTATTTTAGAATTAACTCAAATTATATTTACAGTAACTCTGTTTTACTGTTGATGGTGATGAAAGTGATATAACAAAGAGTGTTTAAATAACCTGCACCAAACTGCGCAACTAGTAAGTGGCCAAGAGGGAATTCAGACCCCAGGCAGCCAGGCTCAGGTGCCCACGCAAAACTACTGCACCATTGAGGAGTACACCACACAGGTCTTGTTAACACGAATGTGAAATGCCATAGTTTGTGCTCAATAAATCTTAATTCCATTTCACTTCTCCTACACCAAGGCTGGTTGTCCTGAAGCAGAACACACTTATAACATAAAATTTAGAAACTGATACCACTTTTTATGATGTGTTTTCCACTATTATCCTCTTTTGTGGACTTTTCCTCAGCTAGAGAAAGCCCTTGGTGTTTAGAGATTTGCATGAATTGCTACTGTTGACAGAAGGAATTGCTTTGATCTCTCTTGCATTATTACTTGATCCATTTGTTTCTTTTCTTTCTAGAAGTGCCAAAAAAAAAAAAATATCCTGAAATAAATAGAAAAGAGCAGTTTCTACAGCCATGATCTTATAACTGTATCTTGCCTTTAGCAAAACAAAAATCTAGATTTACCAAATATAAAATGGGGGTAGCTCATTTAACAAACAGATTTACCAAAATCTTTTTAAAATAAAACTAACGGTTTTTTTAAATTAAAAACAATCTTTTAATAAAGTGTAACTATTGTGTTAAAAATTGGAAGTAATAGAAAGAAATATTTTATATACATTAGTTTGCAGATAAACTTGTTCTATCATAAGAAGAATTATATAGGAAAGATGTATGAATGAAAACTATTTTATATTCTGCAGTGGCAGAATAGTTTGCTTACAAAAGTGGTTTCAAATATTTCATATTTAAATGAAATCATTAACATACTCCAAACATGAAAATTATTTCCCTTTGTATTTTATTTCTGCCTATAATAATTCTCTTCCAGAGATTTATGCTGAAATGTGATGTGGCACTCCTGGTGGAAGGAACTTTCTGGAATCTAGATTCTATATTGTTGGAAATAATTTCCTCCTGTGCTGGAGATGTTTTCTTTATCTTTTTTTCCATAGCGGACTTGCCTTTTGCCATATCTGTTATTTGGTAAAGCACGCCGTGGAAATTCTCAGTTTCTATAGTAAATGTGTTCTAGCTTAATGTTTATGTGGAGGGGAGATGATGAGGGCGAATCAGGCTGAACCTGATCAGTCCTGGAGAAGAAAGTTTGAAAATAATAGCGAATTTGTCTTTTAAGTGTAGGGAAGGTATGGAAGGGAAAGGGACTGAAATATCAGATTAAAAAATACGTAGTCTAAATTCTCAGTGATTAAAATAGTACATGATTCAATAGGCAAGACAGAGGAATAAAATAAAGAATTCAGAAATAAATTTGAATACACAAAGGGATTTAGAATATAAAAGGAGGGCCTCTCAATCCATTTGAGAAAATATTAATACATATTCAATAAATGATATTGAGACAACTGTGTCCAAAAATAAGGTGGACCCATAAAAAACACCTCACACCAAGTGTAAATTTCTAATAAATTGAAGATTATTTATTTATTTATTGTATTTTAGAGACAGGGTCTTGCTCTGTTACCCAGGCTAAAGAGCAGTGTAACGATCATAGCTCACTGGAACCTTGAATTCCTGGGCTCAAGTGATCTCCTGCCTTAGCCTCCCAAGTAGCTGGAACTACAGGTACACAGCACACCACCATGCCCAGCTAACTTTCTTTTTTTTAGAGACAGAGTCTCACTACATTGCCCAGGCTGGTCTCAAACTCCTGGCCTCAAGCAATCCTCTGGCCTTGGTATTATAGGTGTGAGCCAATGTGTTGGCCAAATAGAAGATTTATAAACCATAAAGTTTAAGAAGAAAGCAATGGAGAAGTCATTTACAAGCTTGATATAGGGATAAAACAGGGAGGCCCTTGAAGATTCATGAGAAGGAATTGCTCCTCTTTTTTCTCTCAGTCTTGCCACCATCCTACTCTTGCCCCCACCACATAAGTGGGGCAGAGGACTCCAATGGCAGATATTGCAGGCTTTGACTTTCACTTCAGTTGCAGCCTTCCCAGTTCCTGAGCCAATCTTAACTGGGGTAGTGAGTACATTAAAAATGTTTTGTCCCCAACTCAGCCTTTAGTTCTAATGGGCTCTATCTGGAGTAAACACTGATTCTCCCATGCCCTCCAAAACCTGGTCTTTCTTTTAACTTTGTTGTGTTTGATAACTATATACATTTATTCTCCTACTCTTCTAAGGTAGAGTCCTCTCTTAGATTTATATATATATATATATAACTTATATATATAAAACCAAACATGCATCATCACTATCATTAGTACATATAAACAGAATAAGAATTTGAACACTGATCTGATTTTCTTACTTATATCAATAAGAAAATCAATTGATATTTCTTATAAATATCAATTTTACTTATCTTTGTTCCTGAAGAAGAATGACTTTCTCACAACAACAAAATAATTATCCATTTAATAAATTGAATCTGAAGATGACAGAGTTATCTGGTTGTTTACTGACTCATATAAATGATGTTTGTACAAATACCGAGTTGATTACAACACAGGTTATTTGGTCAGAACATATATGATGATAAGCTATACGACGAGGTTACACATAAAATTGTTCTACCCTCTTGTCTTCTAGAAAATGAAATTTCTGCCCAAATGAACCTTGATTTTGCTTAATGAGTTCCCTATGAGAGTCCCTCTGGCTTGCAGTTGTTTGATTAAAAGAACATAAATTGGGGTGTTTAAAGGTTCAGAGGCATTTTCTATTGTAATTTAAATAAAGCAGTCTTGGGGTAGCAGACATTCCTGATGGAAGTTTATAATGGGATTAGTAAGGGCTTCACGAGTGAACCAAAATTCACCAAATATCCAAAGCATTTAAGTGTTCCTAAAAACCACTGATAAAATGTACTCTTCTTTTCCAAGAATAAACACACAGGGGTTAGAGAGTGCTTGAAAATAAAAAAAAAGCATATGAAAAATTAAAATTTAGAACAACAGTAAAAGAAGTTATTGGTTTAAAAAAAAATCACTGTGCACATTAAAAAAAAAAAAAACCCAACCTACAGTTCATGGTAAGTCTAAATTATAGTTGGAAGAGTGCCAGCTAGTTATAGAGCACAGAAAAGGTGAAAATCTCCCAAACTAGAGTACAATTAATGTTGCCTGGGCTCTCTGAAATCCTTTCCAAATGTATTTCCAAATAAAAGTACTCTGCTTCTCTGTTGGATGCCAATAAATGGTAAAAGTTAAACTTGGGAACGTACAACCCAGCAATAGCCAAGAGCTCATTTACAAAACACCATGGAAGGATCCATTTCTCCATGTGACATTAGAAAGAAAAAGTTTTTTCTTAAAAGAGTCCTTTCACTTACTAGACATTCTACCCGTTCCTCTCTGCATTTTGTCTTCATCCCATGGTAACAGAATAACCAATAGACAAATTTAGTTATGAAACCACATGGTAGAGTTTCCAAACTGCTTGAATACACTATGTTTCTTCCTTGATGATTTTTGGGATGTTTTTTCTTCCCCAAACCACTGCCCAACAATAAGTGATAAGCAAAAGCAGGAATCACTAAATTTTAAAGCTGCAAGCAGACTTACAGCTTCTAGTGTACTTCCGTCTTTTAACACATACCGAAAATGAGACCGAGAAAGTTGAGTGTCTTAGCCAAAAACACACAGCTAGCTAATGGAAAAAGTAGGCCTTGATACCAAATTAAGCTATATATATAGTTGTTAATGACAACTCAAATTTATTGGATACTTTCTTTGGGTGACACTGCACTAAATTCTTTTCATAAATTTTCACATTTTATTTACACACACACACACACACACACACACACACACACACGCACACATGCACAAACCTCAGGGCACTTATTAGTATAATCCTTCCTGGACCAATGAAGAAACTGAGATCAAGTAATCTGTCCAAGGTCAGACCAGCCCTAAGCAGTAGAGAAAGGGTCTGAATCCAGGTCTTGTGAGAGATACAACAATAAAATTGACAACATTCCTGTCCCGTAGAGCAATCTAGAAAGAAAACTAAGGCATGCTTACTAGCCCAAGTCATATAGGACTATCCCCATCTCTTACTCTGGTCCTGGAATTGCCCATAACTGGGAACGCACCTGTAAGGAAGGAAAAATATCTTTTTCTTACCCATCCTAGGTCCATGGCTGAGATCCCTGTAACAAAAGACAGATTAACAAGAGAAAAACATACAAATTTATGTAAGTTTTATGTGACACAGTAGCCTACATAAGAAAATGAAGATCCAAAGAAACAATTAAACTTGTGTATTTTTACACTAGGTTTGATGAAAAAGTGGATAGTGGTGGAGAAATAGGATTGAACAAAGGGGGTATGACCTAATGATAATAAGCCGAGGGGAACTTAGCAAGGCATGTTTGTTCAGATTATCTGTGTACCTATGTTTTCAGCGGTAAGGATATTCCTTTCCTATGGATAGAAGGAGGGCATCTCTTACACAAGGTCTTCAGGGAAAGGTCGGAAAATTCTTTCTAGGTTTTAGGACCTGCATTAGCAGAGAAGCGTTGGAGGAAGGTGAGAGTGTCCTTTCTGCTTCTGTAGTTTTAAAAAATTCCTTCAGCTCAAAATATTTTGGGGTGGTATGTCCTGAATCCCATCATACCTATGACTTTATCTTCATTAACGTTGAGCATACGATAATCTTGGACTCATGCACAGATGTTCTGTGGGCAACTGCAATCCTTACCCACAAAGGCAAACTACTTTGCTGTAGTGTCTACCACAGCCATCTAATTCTTCAATTGATATTTAAAAATTTGCCTCAAATGTCAATTGTCTTAAGCTGAAAATCTGTTGTCTTTGATATAAAAATGCAATAAAAGTTTCTCCAAGCCTGGGTTACCTATGGTAAGTCTGACAAAAGAAAGAAGTTGGAAAGAACTTGGACTACCTACAATTTGCTTAAGAAACATTAAATACTATATAGAAATTACACTTATGAAATTAAGGGAACTCTTAAATCACTTTTCATGAAAAACATTAAGGCTTTGCCATCATATCATTATGGTGGTCTTTCCTTTTAAAGAAATAATGTTTCTTATTTGGTTTCTAAAAGTATGCATAGGGTGCCAGACACTATAGGATACCTTACCAACAGTCGATTTCCATACAGACATACAATAGAGTCTGAAAACATCAGATACTCATTTTCCCAATCCTTTTGCAGCTAGGGGTAGCCATAGAATTTCTGGGTAATAAGACTAGGACAGATGACTAAGGAGTGATGAGAAGAATGATTTGGACTTGGTTCAAGGTTGCTTTCACTTTAGTTTAGTACTAAATTAGCAAATAAGGAGTACAAACAATATGCACCAGGTAAGTATGCAAGAGTGAGTACACGCAGCTTTCTGGAGCTTATCTGAAGTTCAGTGCTCAGTGCAATCCACACAGCACGAGAAACCCAGCAGCTCTTAGGGAGCCAAGAAACTGTAGGCTCAAGCTCTTCATATGATTGGACTAAGAGGAGACCACGTTGGTCCTAGAGGGTCTGCCTACTACTTTATAAGGCAATTCCCTGCTGTGTTATAGTTACTTACCTCTAGGTCTATTTTTAACAGCATCATGTAGCCATAAAAGACCTGGCCATGTCCTTGCATAAAAGGGGAAATATTTGGAGAGGTGGGGTAGAGAGTGAATTGCTTTTGAGAAGGGTTTGGGCTTTTTCCTAATAAAAAGAGAGATACCTGTTAAACAAACTCTACTCCTCATTTCCTTCCTGCCTTTGGAAGCAGACTCTGAATCCTAAATTCAAGAAGAAACCCTGACTGTAGGGATCTGAGGAGGAAAGCCAACCTGCTGAGGATGGTTGAGAAGGATAAAAAGTCCTAGATCTTCAAAAAACTTTGTGAAACTGTTAAAATCAACAACCCTCAGATCCCTACCTCTAAACTTCTAAAGAGAATAAACATTACATTTGCTTGGTTTTATTTTGTTACCTGTGTTTAAAACATTTTAAGTGATACAGTTGGCATGCTAATTCATTAAAGAAATCAGCCTTCAGAGAGGAAAAAATATTTTAGGGGAAATATTCTCTGCGAAGAATGTTCTCTAAAGAGAACTTTATTTTCTTTGCCTCATCCTTTGGCTCTCATCATAAATAGCATTTTTTCCAAAAAATCTTCTTTGACTCTTAATTAGGACCCTCTTGGCACACTTGTCCTTTTAGTGCACACTTAATTTATAATTATTTCTTAAATGTCTGTGTTTCTTGACTAGCAATATGATAGAAAACTTCAGAAAAGCATGAACTATAACAGACACAATCTATACTATACTCATCACACTATGCTCGGCATATAGTTGTTGTTGAATTAATACTCCCAATGAGATTACTTAAGTTTCTAAAGGCCAACCTGAAGGATAAGGCATTAATTAGTGACACTGTCTTCAGCGGTTTTTTCATTTTAGTTCTGTGGCTTCCCCTTTATAAAAATTGTCCGCTTACTTTCTTTACTTCGGACCTGTCTTTGACTTTCTTAAAACTGTTGCCTGGGGATTGTAATTCTTTGTTTCCTTGTATAATATAAGTCTACCTTTCTTCAGTACCAGAGGTAGTTAAGAGTTCTGGATCTTCCATTAATTATTTATAACTGGATGATAAAATGTACTTAATAGGTGTTGAATAAATAAATACATGAATGAGTCAGTTAACTCTGCAACTCATAGCTGCATGCATAATATCTCTGAGTCTTATTTTCTTAATATGTTAAGTGGATATTTAACCAATAAATTTTCATTTAGCAGCTCATATGTACAAGACACCCAGTCATTGACTTTAAACATCTCTCCACATCAATTTAATTGATTTTATTTCAATGGTGTACTTAAATGTCTTTTAACAGTGTTTTATTGATATATATATATATAGTATTTGTACATATTTTGGAGGTCTATGTGATATTTTGATAACTGTATGCAATGTTTAATAATCAAATCAGGGTAATTGGGATATCCATCACCTAAAACATTTATCTTTTCTTTATGTTGGGAACATTACAATTCTTCTCTTTTAGCTATTTTGAAATATATAATAAATTATTGTTAACTATAAATCACTCACCATACTATCAAATATTAGAATTTGCTTCTTCTACCTGATTTTATTTTTGTACCCCTTAACCAACTTCTTTCCACCTCTCCTCTTTAAAAATTTTATTTTTATGGGATAAAACTGATTAACACATTAGTATATATACATTTGTTATATTAATTAGGTAGTATCCTGGTCTCTGAAGGAATAAGATAGCTTAGCTTAGGATACAATTTTGTCACTAGAAGGGAGCTTGAAAAATCTTATGTTACACTTTCCTTGATTTATAGTCATTTTAGTAAACTCTGGAATTGGAACTCAGGAGTATTAGTTTTCTATTGCTGTTTTAACAATTTACCCAGCCGAGCATGGTGGCTCATGCCTGTAATCCTAGCACTTTGGGAGGCCAAAGCAGGTGGATCGTTTGAGCTCAGGAGTTCAAGATCAGCCTGAGCAAGAGTGAGACCCCATCTCTAATTTTTTCAAAAAAATTAAAAAAAAAACAAACAATTCACCAAAAACTTAGAGTTGTAAGCAACACAAATTTATTATCTTATGGTTGTGTAGCTCAGAAGTCTGACAGGGATGTCACTGAACTAAAACCAAGGTGTCAATGGGCTTTGTTTCTTTCTAGAGGCTCTGTGAGAGAATCCACCTCCTTGCTATTTGGGCTTTCAGAGGTTACATTCATTCTGGAAGTTGTCCTCCGTCTTTATGCCAGCAATGTCACCTCTATCTGACCCTTTTCCTGTCGTCCTATCAGACTGCAACTGGAACCATTTCTTTACTTTTAAATACCCATGTAATTAGATGGGGCCCACCCAGATAATCTAGTATAATCTCTCCATCTCAAAGGCCTTAGTCTTAATCACATTTACAAAGTCCCTTTTGCCATATAAGGTAACATATTCACAGATTCCAGGGATTAGGACTTGGACATTATTGGCAGGCCATTGTTCTGTCTACCATAGCAGGACTTTTAGCAATACATTAATTTGTGTGCATGAATTATTTACAGAGAGGTAGAATTTTTTTTTTTTTTTTGGAGACAGAATCTCGCTCTGTTGCCCCAGCTAGAGTGCCATGGCGTCAGCATAGCTCACAGCAACCTCAAACTCCTGGGCTCAAGCAATCCTTCTGTATCAGCCTCCCAAGTAGCTGGGACTACAGGCATGCGCCACCATGCTTGGCTAATTTTTTCTATATATTTTTAGTTGTCCAGTTAATTTCTTTCTATTTTTAGTAGAGACGGCGTCTCACTCTTGTTCAGGCTGATCTTGAACTCCTGACCTCGAACGATCCTCCCACCTCGACCTCCCAGAGTGCTAGGATTACAAGCATGAGCCACTGCCGCCCAGCCCAGAGGTAGAATTAATTGCTGAAAGGGCACTGGGCAGGAATTGGAAGACCTGAGTTCAAGTTCGGATAAATATTTCAGAAAGGGCATTGCAGACAGAGGAAACTGCTAACCAAGAGGTATAAAAGCATAGAGTGTATTTGGGAAACATTAAATTATGCAATTTTACTGGAATACAGCATAGAAAAGTCTTTGGGAGAAATAGGTGGAGGTTCTGACTGTCAGGCTCAGGATTGGAACCACCATCAGTAAGCAACTGAAAGTCATTGAAAGTTAGCAATAATGGTCACACTTGCACCTTCTGATGGTTCATCTGACAGCAGCATTTGGGGAGAACAAGAAAAGTGACATTGGAGGTAGACAATCTAAAGACTATTGCCTGCTCCTTGGAAAGAGGTTCAAACATGGGCAAATGATGGAGAAAATGCCAGGAATGCAAAAGCTAGTGAATTAATAGAGCTGAGCGGTTCTTTCAGTTAGGTTTAATGCAGCTAAATTTGTGAAAACTCAGCACCATGATGAGGGACATCTCTGGGGCCCTCATTAGTACTGACAACTCACCTCTGAATGTAATTTTTATGTAATATTTTTTAGGAAATAATCCAGAATATATTTAACTGTCATGTTCATTAGCTTCTGAATAATTTGGGGTTGGGCGTCCTGTGTTCATGACTGGAGAAATGAGGTCCAACTAACTACAGGTAAGAAACTGAGCCTCAAGGGAGAGCTTTATAGCTAGAAGATATATCAATATCAAGATTTGTCTAGAACGAGTATTGTGAGATCTTCTGGGGATAACAGGGTGGTCTAGGATAGTGGGTAAAATGAATATTATCGAAGGAACAGGAGATAAAGTGTTGGTAGATTGGTTACACAAGCACAAATACCAATTTCAAACATTTAAAAAAGACTTCGTGTAAAGTAACAAAACACAGATTAAAGATGCCCCTGTTGAAAGAGGTTACATGAATTAGATTTGGTCTGGAAATTATTAGCTTAGCAAAGACCAAGGCCACTGTGGTACCCTCTTCAGTCTAGGACCCTAGAATCTGATTATACCTTAGTCTTCAGCTCTCTAGAATATATTTATTCTGACATCCTGTTACTTTCCTGACTTGATATTTCAGAGTTAATACATCCAGAGAAAAGCTAGCCTGACTCTTCTTTGTGAGCATTGGCAAGTTTTTAGTCTGTTGGTGGTATGGCTGTAGGCCCAATTCTCATCTAGTGACTGTAGTCAATGACTACATGTTTTTGGTATGCAGGCCTGTTTATGTGTACCAGAAAAAGAACTTCAACATAAAGGAAAAAGCCTTTAAGGTATTTGAGCCTTACAACTACTGTTAAGTGTGAGGTGGGCTACCTCCTTATTACCACACAGGTTTCTCTAATTTTGTTAATAAAAGCCAGATTCCCATTCCATAGCTACATAGTGGCAATGATGAGTAAGAAGTGGAGAGAGCAGATGTGCAGAAATTCAACAATGAATAATGATACTTATTCTTCAGTACTAGCGCTAGATGCTTGCTGTTAAAAGATAATAAAAAATGGCTGAAATCTTTTCTAACTTGTTCATTCCATGTGGCTCAGGTGAACTGCATTCCTTACAGACCAGTTAACACTAACATTCTACCTTTCTGGAATTAAATCAGAAGTTCAGATGCAGACAGTATCTTCGAAAAATTAAACACCTTTAAAAATGGAAAAAAACTTAGTTCAAATATCCAGATGTTTGACCATATGGTATCAAACATCTGCATATTCATTCTACGTTGATTCAACAAGCTTTTATTGAAATGTTTGAAAAAAATATGTATATAGATGAACAAACTCATTGCAAATATTAAACCCTGGAAGGAAGCCCAAAGATCATCTAGTTTCTACATTTTAGAGCAGACAGGGGAGTAAAGATAACACTGTCCAGTGGAAAAAAAATAAAGTTGGGGGCAGAAGTGTGATCAGGGCCCCAAGATGTAAAATTTAGTAGATTTTGTTCATTTTAATCATATTTGTTGTTAGGTAGATATAGTTATGATATTCCTAATTCTTAATAATTGGTTGGCTAGGTCTTGGGGGTTGGGGCAAATAATAAAAAGACACTGACCTAAATTCTCAGAGTTATCAGTGTGTCTCGAAGAGAAGAAATAAAAGTCTTTTTTCATTTACCACCAAAGCTCTCCCACTTTCGAAGGACAAACGTTCATTGCCATCCTATACATATGAAAGCGATTTAGAGTGCCTATCAATGGAAAACGTATTAGCTAAATTCTTTGGACTTGAAATTAATAGGAGAGCTTTAAGACTAATGAGACTAGAAATATCATTGCTTTCCCTTGGCATCAAGTTTGTGGCATCTTTATATTGTTAAAGTACAATGTTTTGCTATGAATCCACTATTTCTTGTCCCTTCTAATAATCTTGTGAAGTCTTAAGACCATGAAAACTACAAAAACGAAGGAATGATTCTTGTCCTGTGTTCTACACAAACCAAATAATATCTAATTCTGTTCAGTTAAGTATCTTTGGGAAGTATTAATGAAAAGTTTTTGGAAGTTATATATAATAATGTTCCTTAAAATTCCAAAAGTGAATCAAATAATCTAGGGAAATATAGGCTATTTTTCTAAAAATCCTATCAGTTTCAATGCTATTCTTTCAATATGAAGAACTTTATAAATAATTTTTCATACAATCAGTCATCAGGTATTTATTGAAGGTAAATATCAGTATAAGTCCAAGTAGGACTTGGAGATCTCTTCAAAGGATGTGAAATATGTTGTTTTCCATCTTTCTATGACTTTGCAGTCTACAGAAACCAGATTCAGATAAAAATGATTAAAGGGGAATAAAAAGCCTTACAATTCTAAATTATACATTTTGAACTTCAAAAAACTTTAGATTTTGAAGAAAATTAAAATAGTTTTGGTGATTTCTTAGATTCCAAGTTGATGTGTGTTTTTCTCAGCAGTAAGGGCTAAATATACACAGTATAAAGAATGATAAAATAGCCATGTAGGTTTTACTCCCAACACTTCTATTTGCATCAATATAATCTTACAAAATGATGAGTCTCCATTATAAATGGTAAGGTTCACTGTGGTAGTTACAGCTAGAAAAGCATCAGAAAAAAATTACCATTTGCTTAGCATTTGAAATTGCCAGCCATTTCCCATAAGTTTTCTCATTTGGTTCTCATAATAGCCTTACAAAGAGATAACTGAGATTCAGTTAGAAGTAATTTTCCTGAAATGTAAATTAGTACAACCACTATGGAAAATAGTACAGTAGTTCCTGAAAGAACTAAAAATAGAACTACCACATGAGCCACCAATCCCACTGCTGGGTATACATCCAAAAGAAGAAAATTTAGTATATCGAAAAGATATCTGCACTCCCATGTTTAGTCAGCACTATTCACAATAGCCAAGATTTGGAATCAACCAAAGTGTCCAACAATGGATGAATGAATAAAGAAGTTGTGGTACATACACACAATGGAATATTATGTAGCCACAAAAAAGAGAATGAAATCCTGCCATTTGCAACAACATGGATGGCAGCGGAGACCATTATGTTAAGTGAAACAAGGCAAGCGCAGGAAGACAAATCACACATGTTCTCACTCATATATGGGAGCCAAATATTAAAAACCACTGTGCTCATGGAGACAGACAGTGGAATGATGGTTACGAGAGGCTGGGAAGGGTAGCACTGGGGATTGAAGGGGATAAACTGGGGATAGTTAGTGAATAAAAAAATATAGTTAGTTAGACACAATGAATAATATGTGATAGCGCAACAAAGTGATTATAATCAACAATAAGTTAGGGTATACTTTAAAATAACTAAAAGAGCAAAGATGTGGAATCTACCCAAGTGCCCACCAATTCATGAGTGGATTAATAAAATGTCTTATATGTATACCATGGAATACTACTCAGCCATAGAAAATGAATTAATACCTTTTGCAACAAGCTCGTTGGAACTGGAGACCATTCTCCCAAGTGAAGTATCACAAGAATGGAAAAACAAACACCATATGTACTCACTATTAAATTGGAAGTAACTGATCAGCACTCCTGTTCACAGGTGGAAGTAAAAGGCAACAGAAATCAAACAGGTGGTGGGGGGAGGAGGGGATGGGTGAAATCATACCTAATGGGTACAATGTACACTATGTGGGAGATGGACAAGTTTATAATTTTGTCTCAGGCAGCACAAAAGCAATCCATGTAACCAAAACATTTGTAACTGAGTACTATTCTGAAATTAAAAACAAAAAATAATAACTAAAAGAGTGGAATTATAATGTTCCTCACACAAAGAAATGATAAATGCCTGAGTTGATGGATACCCTAATTACCCTGATTTGAGTAAGTCACATTGTATGCTTATATCAAAATATCACATGTACCCAATAAATATACAACTATTAGGTACCCATAATAATTAACAAATTAAAAATTTATAAATAAACAAATAAATGAATGAATACTTTTCCCAAAATTACATATCTAATAAGTACAGAATCAAAATTCCAATTCAGATTAAATTCTGGATCCAGTATTCTATTACAGTTAACTAATGGTTAATTTTCATATATCATGTTGTGGACACACAGGTCCACAACTATGAATATGATTATTCCATAACTTAAATGAGATTGTGATAAGATGACTACAAACTCAACTTTGCTACTGATTCAATGAATAATTACGTCTCAGTCACATAAATAGGGTGAACTCTGTTTTCTCATTTATATAAGCAACTAATCAGAAAATTTGGATTGGTTGTTTGGAAAATGCATGGCTTCCAAATCAAATGATTGCTTGCCCTTTCTTCTGAGATGACAAATTGTAATGACTAAACCCATCCGTATGCCAAAGGGATAAACGTATTTCATGCCAAAACCCAAATTTAAAATAATGTATTTCTCCTGTATCGTTTGATGACAACTAAGTCTAAATAACAAATATGTGCTTTTTGTCCATTTTTGACAGTACTACATCTACGAAGTTAGAAAAGGAGACATTATTTCAGAAGAAATTCTCAAATCTTCATATATAATACTCTTTTTCTTACTGTTTTAGAATTTAAGGTTTTCTAAAGTACACGTTTTAAAATTTTTTATCTTTTCTAAAGATATCTATATAGGTTGGATTGAAAATATTTCCAGGAATTTTTAAAATAAAAACCAAAAAGAATAAAAACTGATCATAGAAAATTATTAAGACATGAAGAAATACATAAATCCTTCTTTGCAATGAAGACTCCTATCAATTGTCCAATGTGTCAATGGAGCAGTAAATACTGAATGAGGATTCAATTTTAAGAGCACTTACCTACCCGACATCCTTACTACTCATTCTATTACTCAAATAAATCTTTTACTTCTATTTTAACAATATCTTCCCCCTTCCAAAGCCATCCAAATGCTTTACAAATGAAGACTAATTTCCTGTCTCAGCTTTAGTACATTTTGCCAAAATACTCGAGTCCAAAATCAAATAGCAAAACCATAATGTTGAAAGGAACCTCAATGAGTCATTTTTTCTTACCCTAACCATGCATCTAGTCATTCTCCACCCAGATCAGGCTTCATCTCCCGTATTCAGCTACATCTCCCAGTCTGCCAGCAAGACATATTCTGAACCTAGAAAGGTAACTCCTTTCTGGCTCAATGATCTTTGCTTTTATAATTCAAAGATGCTTTAAATTCCAGTCTCACATTCATTATTTATTTCTGTTCATTGGTCTCATAATAATATATAATATCTATTCCTACTTCCTGAACACCAACAATGGATTACTATAGATTCCCTTTCTAGTTTAACAGATGCTCTTGCTTTGAATTAAAAAGGTCCTAACACTGTCTTTCAAATAACCTGGAGAAATATAATTACTGTGTGAGTTTTACTACCATAGCATACCTACAAACTCAATTCTCTGTATGATGTTAAGCAATATAAAAATATAAGTATTGTGGTGGGATCTTAGTGTTATTTATTTTTTCCTCTTAAGAAAAGGATGGTGTCTCCTTCTCATTCTCTTTTGTAAACTCTAGGGGTTAGGATGTGGTTAGCTTGGTTAGCTATGTGAATTTTAAGTGTAAAATCAGTCTATTCTGGAAACCTGTTCTAATTATTTTTATTGTATACCCCTCTTCAGTTTGTCTCCCAAAAGTCCTAAAGCCTGCAAAGATATATAATATACAGCAATGTGAGGTTAAAATAAGTGAGAAAGATGAAAACAAACCACGAGTGCTTAGTTGTAAGATTATCATAAAAATGTAAACCATAAAAACCATTACTTGCTATAGGATCACAATTTTGGCTCTATGCTCTTTTTTTGTTTGTTTGTTTTGAGACAGATCTTGCTCTGTCGTCCTGGCCAGAGTATAATGGAGGGATCATAGCTCATGGCAGCCACAAACTCCTGGATTTAAGCAATCTTTTTGCCTCAACCTCCTGAATAGCTAGGACTACAAGTACCCACCACCATGTCTGGCTAAATTTTCTTATTTTTTTTATGAAGATAGGATCTTACTATCTTGCCCAGAGCTGGTCTTGAACTCCTGGCCTCCTCCCCCACCTTGGTCTCCCAAAGTGCTGGGATTACCGGCATGAGCCACAGTGTCTGGCCTAACTAGGATCTAAGCTTTCTTATAAGACAAAGTTTGGTGGGGGCTGGGGAACAGAGAAATCTAGTTATTAAGTGAGTCACTATGTTAAAAAATTAAATACAAAAAGTTATAAAAAGCTCAGAAGAAGCAAGCCATTATTAATACAAAGATTAAAAGTTAGAACCCCATGAAACATAACAATTATTCTCAACAATATCCTTACTTTTAACACATCGAGTTTCCAAAAAACTTTCCAGTGTTGGCTCTCAATAAAAGCCAAAGTCATTCCAACAGAATTAATTAAAGTAAAAGGAATGGTACTAGGTGCCACAATCATATGCTGGAAGCATATTGATCTCTGAAGTCCAATTTTATATAGATGTAAATTTTAGAATATCTGGAAGATTGACCTTTGGCAACCACTGTGCATCAGACTTCACATATGAGTGCTACTCCAAAAGCACAAATCCAGTGATGTAGTTGGTTAATATACATTTTTATCTATTTGTTTAGTGTCTATTATAAGATCTATAATGTGAGTTTAAAATGTAGGCCTTGTAGAGAGTAGTGTCTGTATCTTGTAATTAACATGAACATATTGTTTGTTATGTGCTAAGAAGGTACACATATTTGATATTGCTAAGTATTTTCCAATGATGTAAATTTTTAGTCCATAATGTCTTTCAGAGAAGCTGTTCATATTGACAGTCTAGGAATCTAACAGGTTAGAAAGATTCTCATAGATGGGTCTATGCAGAGAAGCAAAGGCCAGGGGCTCACAAAATTCCTGTTAGTATGCACAGAAAAAAAGACAATGTGATGTTTCTAAAATACTTTAGATGTTACAGGGACATGTTAAAACACAGGGTATCTGGGAAAGTCTTATCTATCCTGGTAAAATCGGTACAGCGAAGCCAGGGCAGGAGAATATTTATGACCTGCAGATATAAAATTTGTGCTGTTTCTGATTTGAAAACTGGAATAGATTTTTAATTTATGATTGAAAATATTGAGTTCACCTTTGAACAGCTAGGCAAATTAGATTGCCCCAAAGTAACCCTTGAAAAGAACCGCAACCACCACCAGCAGTTTCAATTTGTAAAATGGAGCCAATGAAAGAGTCTAGGGGCACATTCACACACCTAGCCCTTAAGTTATGAATAAATAAGAACCACAAGCACCTCCAGCAGGCAAATAAATTTTAAAGTGCAAGGATTTCTACTCAGAATATTCTGTTCAAAAGTTCAACTCAGCAATGCCAGCAGGATTGCACTAATGAATTAATTCTAAAACCATGGTAGAAATGGAACAAAGATCACTGTTTTTTTATGGCCAATATTTCTCTGTGTAAGATGCCAGGGTGCCACTAAAATGTGCTTCTCTAAAAGAGCTTAGTGGATTTAACTTCCTGATACTAGATACTATATGTTTAAAAGGCAAGAGAAACACAAAAGAGGATAACTAACGTAATTTCAGTTAAAGTTCTTAATTTCCTTTCCTTCTCTAACAAAACTTACAAGAAAGTTACGTAAAAGAAAAAAATGTCACTTGCACAAAGATTTAGAAGGTAGCAACTGAGTCTATGAATTCTCATTAAATTAGTCCTATAAATCAGATTCTATAGAATAACTCTGAAAAGCAACCCTTATCTTATCCAAGAAAACCCACTGTATATATTTAAAACCTCATAAGATTCTATTACTTATGCTGTATATTGTATTAAGTAAGCCCATTTAAAGCATACACTTTAGCTTCCTTAAGCCAATGTTTTTACAAGTTCATGACCATGATAAAATATATTGCTTTTCAGAATAAATATCCTTTATGCCTATCGTAACTATGTTCTACCAACTAAATTACACCAACTTTTATGGGACAAAGTTCCCCAGAAACGGACTGTGTTTAATGCCTGCAGTGACACCTACTGGTAATGAAGTACACATAATTCTCAAAGATACTGGAAAATAATAGTGTTCTAGGTTCGTAGTCTCATTCTCAGGTCCCGAATTCACCATCCACAGCAAATTCTTTCTTTTCATCAACGAATTCATTTCAGTAGCTTGTTGGTAACATAAAATATATACCCCAAACATTTTCTTTTAGGGAATAAGGATTTGTCACGCAGCAGTTTTATCATCTTTCTTGAGTATGTTGAGGAAATGTCCTTTTTCGTCGGTAACAGAGTATCATAAATCATTTTGTTTATGCTTATGTAAAACTAGATGTCTTTTCTTAGCCAAAATTCCCATGAGAAATGGTGTTTATAACCAATCGGGGAGAAAATGAAGGGGAGGGAAGCGTTTTGCACGAATTGCAAATGTATAGGGTGGTCATGGTCACTCCAGCCATCATTTCTGAGGGTCCCTGGATATACTCTGTATTCCATGTTGTTGACAATGTAGTCTTTTCTCAAGGGTCTTTTTCATATAAAAGCTTCAAACTGCATTTGTTAATCCTCAAGTCTGCCCTCAGATACTACCAGACATCCCTTCTCTCTGACCGTATTGAAAGCCAGCTACATGTGGCCACATCTCCCATCGCGTTCTCCCACAAATTCACCAGTCAATCAAGTCCTTCAGCCCCTCGTTCCTCTATACAAAGTTATATAAATTATTAAAAATCCTAAGAAGGCTTTTCTGACCACTCCACTGTCAGTGCTCTCCCTGCTTTTGAATTCTCATTATTCTTTGATCTATATTACACCACTAAAAAACTGTTCATATGCTATTTAGTAACTAGCACTAATAATTATAACAGAGTTTATTTATGTATCATATACAAAATGCTGAGAACATGCTAAACTGGATGTCATGACTTTAATTCTCATGACTCTTCAAGTTAGGTACTGTCATCTCCATTTCTCCATTTCTCTTGACACCCAAGAGAAGTCAGACACCTGGTTCAAGGTTATTGACCTTAACAAAGTTCAGATTCTAAACCAAATCTATCTTGAATTGCAAGCATCTTCTCCTTTCATTGTGACACATACGTATATTATCTATGAATTCTTTCCATCCAAGTTCCATCCCTGGGGGCTTCAGGGAACATTTCTTCCTCTGCAGGCTGCCCCCATTTCACCCCACAAACAATGACAGCTCTCTAGCAAGCCAGTCTTCCTCTGCTAGCCAGCAGAGTTTCATAAATATTCTTCCGCTTTTGCCTAAAGGTGAGAGTTCCTGGAGGGTGAGGGACCTAGGGTAATTTTATGGACAGTATCATATGGCAGCTTCTGGATGTCATGCCTGTCTTTGTGGCTCCTCGCTGCTAGTGCAATGGTTAACCAGGGGAGCCTTAAAAAACACCTACCAATCTGTACGATACTATAATGGTGAACACGTGTCATTATGTATTTGTCCAAACTCACAGAATGTACATTACCAAGAGTGAACCCTCATGTAAATTATGGACTGCCAGTGAGAATGATGTGGCCATATAGGTTCGCTGATCGTAACAAATGTACCGCTCTCGTGTGGGATGTTGATAGTGGGGGAGTTTGTGCGTGTGTGCAGACAGAGGGTATGTGGGGACCGTCTGTACTTTCCGCTCAATCTATGAACCTAAAACTGTTCTAAAGTTTATTAATTAAAAAAACAACCTATGCCTGGGCCCCACCCCAGGCCAATAATTCCGAATCTCTAGGGGGTCAGACCTTTGTATTGCTATGTGTTTAAAGTCCCCCAGATGACTCTTATGTGCAGTTAAGGATGGAAACTGCTGTGCTGGCGTCTCCGGAGTATCTGAAGTACCTCTAGCCCTCAGGTTGCCTGGTGATAGAAGAGGACATGGTAACCAGCTGAGTTTGCCCTACCCACAAACACTCTGGAGTCATCTCCATGGCTATTCCTCAGCTTCAGTCTCCCTTGAATTACAATAATAATTATAATATATATTATATTACATACATATCATATATAAAAGAGATCCATGTTCCTGGTAAGAGACTGCATGTGCCCCTAACATAGCATACAACCGCTCATTTCATGTCTGAATCTTTGTCCCAGAGCCCCCTAACATTTGACTTTTTTTCTGTGCCCGCTAAGAGATTAGAGTTGCCAACAGCTACACTGTGGGTTGATTTCTGCTCCCTTCGCCCGCCGATTCGGCCCTGAACTCCTGTAGCTCTTTTCTCGTCTCTTGTCATTATCTTTCATCAAGTCTCTACCCAGATGAGTTTATTGAGATCATGACCTTCCCCCAGCGTTATAATAATTCCCTGTCCCAGGGGCAGCCCTGCCATGCCGCTGCTTCTGCTGTTAACGTGACAAATGATAAATCCAGCTTTGGCATTCACAAAAATGTTCACACACCCCGGTTACCAAAGGAATCATAAGACTTCTAAGTACATCCTCTATACATTTATACCTGGCTCTTAGGCATAAGCGAACATATCAGTCCCTCTTCATTTTACCAGACTGCGAGCTCTTTGAGGGCACAAGACATACCTTATTCGTCCCTACCGCTTGTCGCAATGTTTGATAAACTTACTAGATAATATTTTAAATTTATAAATTAACTTTTCACCTTCCTGAGGTTCTGTAGTATGTTTAAGATGTTAACACTGTCTACTGCCATTATTAAAATATGCACTTGGTCTATTTTTTCCATCTGAGGCAATGTGAGTTTCTGTTAAGTTATTCAAATGTTTCACTGGAACACCCTTGACCAAGGTCAAATTGTAAGACAGTTACACAAACCATTTAGTAACTTTGGGGTCATTTGTACCTCATTCTAAGCGATTAAAAAAGTATACCTAAAGATCATAACATGTCTTTTTATTAAGTACTTCATTTAATTTTGGAATAAATGATAAAGTATCCCCCAATAGAAAAAGAGGTTATTTTCTTAAGGTAGAACATGGGAATTGAAATTAAGTCCCAACTTTGCCATGACTTAGCTCCCTAACCATCTCCAAGTTACTTAACGATAAAACTACTCGTGAGGTTTATTATTATGTATTTTTTGTAATAAGACTTATGTGCCAGTTTTAGGACACATAACAATAATGACAATCACTATTGTTATTTTTATTATTGACATTTTCTTTACTCCTCCATAAAAAATTTTAAATCATGATTTGCAATTCTAATATGAAATCTGTCACCAATCTAAATGGTATTTGGAAAAGTTTGCAATTTGCTAGATCAGCCAATAATCTTAAAATACAATTTTTCATTCCCAGAAATTCATTACTTAGAAGTGAATTGGCCACTATAGCTTAGAAAATATTTTGGTTATGTCAGGAAAAAGCTTGAATAAAGCAAATTGTATATATTTATCATCTATGCAAATGAAGTAATATCCAAATGTTCTACAGATATTTTATGAGGAATGGACAATCTTAGTTTAGCTTAACCACCAGGTCTCTATAATTTACAGCAACATCCTAATTCTAAGAGAGCTTTGTAATAATACCTGCCTCAGCAGTAGACTTGTGATCAGATACTGGCGTATTTTATCTGCCCAAGATTGTTTTGATGCCCTCTAAGTAGAAGATTAATATTTTGGAATGGGAACAATGTAGCCAGACAGACCAGATGTTTATTTCTGTCTGCTTTTGGCTGTGATTATTTAAATACAACCTAAGGAAAGGTCTAATGAATACTTGCTGTGGTGATGATAGTTCCTGCAGCGCTTCCAAGGTTGCATTATTTGATTTGCATTTCAGCCTGATGTCAGGGTGCTGGTGGGGGCCTATTAGTTCCATTTTATAATATTTTCTATGTGCCTAATTTGGTATACATTTAAATATATATATATATATATACACACACGTAAATGTTTGTGCTTGTTATTTAAGGTATTACGAGTAAGGTTTAAAACATTGAAACCATCTGATTTGCATTTTTCAACAAGAACCAACATTTGTATTTATTTATGGAAATATTTTTGGCATAAGACTTTCTACTAAATTATAATAAAAAGCTTTCTCTATCACCCTGGGGAATCTGGCAATCGGCCTACCTCCTACCCAGATCAGTCTCTCCGACTTACTCCTGCTTTCTCCCACCAACTATACGTGTAACTTAACCCTGTGGACTTGTCTGGAGCCGGTGTTGAGGAGAAACAGAAAGTTAAGTAAGACAGCAAGTAAGGCAGTTGGTGGTAACATGGCTGTGCTTCTCTTAATCTCTGAGGTCCCCTAGGAACCCACAGATTGATCGTTCTCTATTATATTCAGGCAGCTCTATTCTCATTTTCTGTAGAACACTAATATGTTTTATATTTACATTTTATATTTTTAAAACATAATAACACCCAGGAAACTAATTGAATACAATTTTTCCTATGGCTGAACATTGAGAGAGCCACATTCCTGTCAATGTTTAAATTTTCTGATCTACATCTAGCCTCTCTCTCCAGTCTAAACTGGATCAATTATTGGTCCCCCAAATAAACACCATGATTTTAAAATTATATTATCATTAATTACTATCACTAAGAAAATAATAATAATGGTAATGTGCAAACTGAGTACTTACTATCTTCCAGGCAATAGCATGATTTAGGTGTACATACTTTTTATATCATGATTACACTTGTTGATAAAATTCTAAGAGGTAAGTATTTTTTTTTATTTCAGGGTATTATGAGGGTACAAACATATTATGGTTACATTTTATGTCTTTGCCTCACCCAAGCGAGGGTTAGAGGTGTGCCCTTCCCCCCTGCAATGCTCCTCATGTCCTTTAGTTGCGAGTTTATCCCCCGCCCATCCCCCTAATCCCTGGAGAGTATTACTGCCATGTGAACACCCTAGTGTTCAACAGTTAGTACCAATTTGATAGTGAATACAAGTGGAGTTTGTTCTTCCAATCTTGTGATACCTCATTTCGTATAATGGGCTCAAGTTCAATCCAGGAAAATATGAGAGGTGCTAGATCACTGTCGTTTCTTATAATTGAGTAATATTCCATTGTATACATATATAAGAGGTAAGTATTATTGTGATGCCCATTTCGTAGAGTAAATCTGAAAATTCAAGAGGTTAAAGTGACTCGTCCAATATCACACAACTAGAAAGTGGCAAAAAAGGGAATCGTATCCAGGAGCATCTTATTTATTTATTTTAAGATCTATTAATTTTATTTTTATTTAAATAAATTAATATCCCTAAATAAGTCTGTATTCTTAGCTACTACCCAGCCTCCAAGGTATTAATAAATAATGAACACAAGTGTGTATCCATTTTTCCCATTGGCTTAGCATTTATTATATCCCAATTATCTTATTAAGAGCTTTAATGTCTCACTTAATCTTTACATTCCTGTAAATTGGACATTATTAATTGCACATAAGACCTTTCTCTGTTCATACTGACATGTATTTGGAGGTTTTATTGGAACTTTTTTCCCTGTTTAACTACCTTTATCTATTTAAGAAATTAATAAGATTAGAACCTCCAAAGGAGAAGGGAACTGGGTAACTGGAAGAATGATAGAGAAATTCAGGCCGGGCATGGTGGCTCACGCCTATAATCGTAGCTCTCAGGGAAGCCGAGGCGGGCGGATTGTTTGAGCTCAGGAGTTCGAAACTAGCCTGAGCAAGAGCGAGACCCCGTCTCTACTAAAATTAGAAAAAAATTAATTGAACAACTAAAAATATATAGAAAAAATTAGCCGGGCATGGTGGCACATGCCTGTAGTCCCAGCTACTAGGGAGGCTGAGGCAGTAGGATCGCTTGAGCCCAGGAGTTTGAGGTTGCCGTGAGCTAGGATGACGCCCTGGCACTCTAGCCGGGGCAAAAGAGTGAGACTCTGTCTCAAAAAAAAAAAAAAAAATTCACCATAGCCCCTTTTGTACATTTTTCAATTTGAAATATATTTTAAAAATCATAAAATTAAAGTTTTAAAATAATAGAGAAAATGCATGAAAAATAATGAGTGACCATAAAATAAAAATATTATGGAGGTAGTAAAATACAAAATGGACAATATTAATGGGGAAGTTGGGTAGAAATAAGATCATAATGAAAGCATTCTAGCCATTAATGCAATTAAATTAGACATAAATAATTTCTAAAAATTAAAAACACATTGTTTGAAAAATATAAATCACATTCACAAATAACAGACCCATTAAAGTGAAAATTATAAAATATATAATAAATAACCAATAAACCCTCAAAAAACTAGAAAAGAAACCTGTGGAAAACATATGGAAGATACTATCAAAAACAGCAAAGATTAGTGAACTAATACAGAGTCAAACATAGACATAAGCAAATATTAGAGCAATTTATTCAAAAAGGCCAATGCAATAAAAGAAGTTTTAGTAAAGTCAACCAAGAAAAAAAGTTTGCAAATATAAAAAATATTTCTGATGAAAAAAAGAAACACAGAATCAGGACAATGAAAAATTTTACATCAATATACTTGCAAACATAATAGGAAGCTTTGTTTTAAATGACCAATATTGACTTACAAGGAAATTCAGAAGACCTGAATAATCAACTATTAATGAACTAATAGTCAAATCCTCCCACTCCCACCATGAATTAGAGCATGATAGTCACTATTTTATGAAAGATGATTCAGAATTTTTTAAAAGATCCAAAGAGAGGAGGAAAAATGCAAAAGAGTAAGAAATGAAAAGCTACCTAATTCCTTTTATAAGACTAGCATAAAAAATACAATAATTGTAAAATAAAAAAAATTATAAGCTAACTTCATCTTATAAACATAGATGTATAAATGCCAATACAATAGCAAATAGGATCCAATATTGTGTTACACTAATATTAATATATCATTAAGTAGGGTTTATTTCAGCAAAACAAAGATGGTTTAACATTAGGAAATCAACAAAAATGATTTACTATATAACCACATTAATGGAGTACAGGCATATCTTGCCTTATGCACTTCACATTACTGCTCTTCACAGATGCTGCATTTTTTACAAATTGAAGATTTGTGGCAACCCTGTATTGAGCCAAGTCCATAGGTACCATTTTTCCAATAGCATGTGCTCACTTTGTGCCTCTGAGTTAAGTTTCAGTAATTCTCACAATATTTCAGACTTTTTTATTATTATTTGTTACAGTGATCTGTGATCAAAGATCTTTGATTTTACTTTTGTAATTATTTTGGGGTGCCATGATCCATGCCCATTTAAAAATAGCAAATTTAATCAATAACTGTGTATGTTCTGATTAATCCACCAACAAGCTATTTCCCCTTCTCTTTCCCTCTCCTCTGGCCTCAATATTTCCTAAGACACAACAATATTGAAATTAGATCAATTAATAACTGTACAATGACCTCTAAGTATTCAAGTGAAAGAGTCACATGTCTTTTACTTTAAATTAAAAGTTTAAAAGGATTAAGCTTAGTGAGGAAGGGATATCAAAAGCTGAGATAGGCCCCAAACTACCCCTCTTATGCCAAACAGCCAAGTTGTGAATGCAAAGGAAAAGTTCTTGATAGAAATTAAAAGTGGTATTCCAATGAACACATGAACGATAAGAAAGTAAAAGACCCTTATTGATGATACGGAGAAAGTTGTAGTGCTCTGGATAAAAGATTAAACCAGCCACAACATACCCTTAACCTAAAGCCTGCTCCATAGCAAAGCTCTAACTCTCTTCATTTCTATGAAGACTGAGAGAGTTGAGGAAGCTGCAGAAGAAAAGTTTGAAGCTAGCAGAGGTTGGTTCATGAGATTTAAGGAAAGAAGCTGTCTCCATAACATAAAAATGCAAGGTGAAGCAGCAAATGCTAAGGTACAAACTGCAGCAAGTTATCAAAAAGCTCTAGCTAAGATAAATGATGAAGGTGGCTACACTAAACAACAGATTTTTAATGCAGATGAAATGCCTCATATTGGCAGACAATGTCATCTAGGACTTTCATAGCTAGAGAGGAGAAGTCAGTGCCTGGCTTCAAAGCTTCAAAGGGTAGGCTGACTCTTGCTAGGGACTAACGCGGCTGGTGACTTGAAGTTGGAGCCAGTGGCTATTTACCATTCTGAAAATGCTGGGCTCTTAAGAGTTATGCTAAATCTACTCTGTGCTCTATCAGTGGAAAAACAAAGCCTGGATGACAGCACATATATTTACAGCATGGTTTACTAAATATTTTAATCCCACTGTTGAGATCTACTCCTCAGAAAAAAAAAAGATTCTTTTTAAAATATCACTGCCCACTGATAATGTACCTAGTCACCCAGGAGCCCTAATGGAGAGGTACAAGGAGATTAATGTTGTTTTCACACCCGCTAACATAATATCCATTCTGTAGCACATGAATCAAGGAGTAATTGTGAATTTCAAGTCTTATTATTTAAGAAGTACCAATCCCATTACTGGGCATCTACCCAAAAGAACAAAAGACGCTCTATAAAAAAGACACCTGCACCCCAATGTTTATAGCAGCACAATTTACAATTGCAAAGATGTGGAAACAACTCAAGCGCCCATCAATACATGAGTGGATTAATAAAATGTGGTCTATGTATACCATGGAGTACTATTCAGCTTTAAGAAACAATGGTGATATAGCACCTATTGTATTCTCCTGGATAGAGCTGGAACCCATTCTACTAAGTGAAGTATCCCAAGAATGGAAAAATAAGCACCACATCTACTCATCAGCAAATTGGTTTCACTGATCAACGTATAAGTGCACATATAAGAATAACATTTGTTGGGTGTCAGGCAGGTGGGAGCGGGGAGGAGGGGATGGGTATAAGCATACGTAATGAGTGCGATGCGCAACATCTGGGGTATGGACATGCTTGAAACTCGGACTTGGGGGGGAGGGGTAAAGGCAACATACGTAATCTAAACATCTGTACCCCCATAATGTGCTGAAATAAAAAAAAAAGAAATAACTTTTGTAAGGCTGAAGATGCCATAGATAGTGATCCCTCTGATGGATCTGGGAAAAGTCAATGAAAAACCTTTTGGAAAGGATTCAGCACTCTAGATGCCATTAAGAACATTTTTGGTTCATGGGAGGGGGTCAAAATATCAACGTTAATAGGAATTTGAAAGAGTCGATTGCTCTCTCATGAATGACTTTCAGGGGTTCAAGACATCAGTGGAAGAAGTAACCACAGATGTGGTAGAAATAGCAAGAGAACTAGAATTAGAAGTGGAGCCTGAAGATGTGACTGAATTGCTATAATGTCATATAAAACTTGACTAGATAAGTAGTTGTTTCTTATGGGTGAGCAAAGAAAGTAATTTCTTGAGATGGAATCTACCCCTGCTGGAGACGGTCTGAACATTGTTGAAATGACAACAGAGGATTTAGAATATTACATAAACTCAATTGATAAAGCAGCAGGAGGGTTGGAGAGGAGTGACTCCAATTTTGAAAGAAGTTCTACAGTGGGTAAAATGCTGGTAGCATTTCGAAAAACAGCATCGTATACCGCAGAGAAATATTTCATGGAAAGAAGAGTCAATTGATGCCACAAACTTCATCATTATTTTCTTTTAAGAAATTGCCATGGCCACCCCTATCTTCAGCAACCACCACTCTGACCAGTCAGCAGTCATCAACATGGAGGCAAGACCCTCTACCAGGAGAAAGATTATGACTCACGGAAGGCTCAGATGTCTGTTAGTATTTTTTAACAATGAAGTATTTTTTAATTAGGGTATGTATGTTGCTTTTTTCAGATATGGTGCTATTGCATACATCACAGATCACAATATAGTGTAAACATAACTTTTATATCCACTGGGAAACCAAAAAATTTCTGTGAGTCACTTGACTGAGATATTCACTTTAATGCAGTGGTCCACTACCGAACTGGCAATAACTCCAAAGTATGCCTGTAAAGGAGAAAACTCTCATATAATTATCTCTATTGATGCTAAAAAAAAATACCTGATAAAATTTTACATCCATTCACAATAAAAATCCATAGCAAACTAAGAATAGACATCCTCAATCTAATATGCACATCTTATCTATCTCTAGAAAGGTACATAAGCAACCAAGAGCAGGAGTTTCCTCTGAGGTGAAGAACCACATGAATAGAAACCAAGGGTGGGAGGAAAATGCACTTTTAACTCTGCACCCTTTTGTACCACTTTCAGTTTTTGTCCTGTACATGCATTAATTTTGGAAATATCGTGTATCTAAAGTCAGAATTTGCTCTACTATTCCCTTTCCCAATGTAAGATAAAGGCTGTGAAAACCTTGGCAAGGAGGTGAGATTGTGTAAAAGGAGGCTGATGGCAGCTGGAGCTAGGGTGACAGGGGAGGAAGGAGCAGATGGGGACAAAAGAGGGCAAAGGGGACCTGTGGAAAAGAAGATATTAATGGAGGAATAGTAAAATCCTCCAGAAGTTCAATCTCAACCCCAGCCTAGAGTCTAGATGCCTAAAAGATAGCAGCACAGAAGACAACGTTGGAACTCGCAACTGGAAGGCAGCAGACGTGGAAATAGCACCTGCATAGAAGTGAACGGAGTGGAGGCGTCCACGTGGAGAGCTAGCTCTCAGAGCTTGAAGCAGGTCTTCCGATTTATGTTTCCAGATGGTTTTCACAAAGATCCTAGACATGCTTGATAAATCTACATCTGGGAGCTCAAAAACCATGTGGCTTGAAAGTGGACACCAAACAGGCTCATTTGTAGCCTCTGATCTGGAGAACAAAATCAACGGTCAGGAGAATTTTATGAGGCATCCCTCCTTCCTCGAGTGTTCTACTCAAGGTGAAAGTACAGTGATGGGGTTGGGGTGGGCCTGGAGCCGATGTTTCAGGCCCTCGGTTTGTGGAGGCTAGCCATGTAGGTGTGTCTGCTTGTGTGGCTTAAGGAAACAGTGGCTTTGGAAATAAAATCATATTTCTAACATAAAGCATGTAACACTGATCGTGAATTTTTTCCTCATCACTTTTAAAATTCGCCACCAAGTGAAAAAATTAAGAATTTCTTGAGTCAGAGACTCATGATTACACCTTAATTTGGAGGCTAGACAGAGAACAATGATAAATAATTATGATAGGAGAATTAGAAATTTGGCTGTTCATAGACAGTAAGCGTTAAATGTACTATTTACAGTAACACTAGCATATGAGATGCTTTTTGCATGTGCATAATATATAGTCTATAGAAACTTGACTTTTTGACAAATCCTACAAACATTTCAGTTTGCTATTGTGAGAAAAAGCCAACTGCAAAAGCATGCAAAAAAAGAAAATAGAAAAGAATGTAAGGTAACTTCATAAGACCTGTTCTTAAAGCAGAGAAAATACTTTGTAATAAACAAAGCTGAGTAAACCAACAACTTTGAATAAAATTAAAAACAAACTTTTAACTTTCCTGATAACTTAAAATATTGGCTGATAAGGTACATGCCAGTTAACTTTTCTTTCTTTTCTTCACAAATAATTTAGTTGATCTTAGTCATTTTATATTTCTTACACTATTGGTAAATATAATTCCTCAGTTTCGCTTCATCGTTGCTTAGAAATTTTCTTGATCTACATTTACTTTGCAAAAGAAATCAAGGAAACTTTCCAAGAATTGTCCCAGATCCTATCTTATTGAACCATCTGTCAAATTAATTTTACTTATCAAGCTTCTTTGTTTATTCTTTTGAGATGCTACACCAAGAGTCGATCAGATTTGTTATTTTTCTCAAAGAAGAAACACAGATTGAATTTTAACAGATGTTCAGATGTTTTAATTTTCAGAGTTTGCAATTCCCACTTGGCTTTAATGAGTTCATTCAGTAATGCTGGCTTTTACTAGATATTGTATGTTCTCACACTTGCTTTGGCAGTTTCTAAACCACAAAAGAACACTAGAAAGGAGAGCCTGTAAAGCAAGTTTATTGTGGGAATGGAATTCTCACATGCCTGTGGGTTCAGAGTGAGGGAACATCCTTAGCGAGGGAGGGTGGTGTGAAGAGGAATGATAAATAAGTAAACACATCAAAAACTAAACTCTCCACTAAGGAACTCACCTCTTTTCAAACAAATTCTAAATCTTCTTTGCTATTTATAACTATCTTTGATTATAAACAACATTTTTTCATTGCTAGATACTACCTGAAAAAATTTTGAGTGAAAATATAAAGTTTAATATTTGCAGATTCTGTCCTTATATTTAGTTTCATTAAACCAAATAGAATGTCATTGAAAAATTCGAATGCAATCTTTATAGTCTTTCTTTCGTTTTCAATGCCAGACTCAACAGGGACAGAACTAAACAGTGTTTGTTTCCTCATGTCAATGGCTCAGCAATTTTATATTATGATTCTAATGTTTCAAGCGCTTGGCACCAAATATACAATAACTTATAAAAATATTAAATAAAATTATTCTTATCTCTAGGGAGACGTTGTGCTGAAGATCCTGCCATGATGGAATTGATTCACAGGAACCAAAATGAAAATTCGTGCTTGAAATAAAACAGTATTGTATGATATAATAGGTATAAAATGTTGAAATTAGCAATTGCTATATGTTCTGGATTCTAAATCCAAGATTGATAGGACTGGAATAAGAAACACAATAGAAACACAATAGAAAAAACAGCGTAATTTTTTTCAGAACATAAAAGGGCGGAAGACATTCAATCTTTTTTGTACTCTCTTCTACTCTGGCTTAGACGTAATTATTACTAGACAGTATTCCGTGATCAGTCGCCTCCAACTCTGACACGACCTGCCAAAATATTGCTTCTTAAAAGTTAGTATTGGTCCAGTTTCTTCTGGACCACAAACCAGAGGAAACACCACAAAAAGAAATTTTGGGTGATGAAGGGCTACTGAAATTTCCAGTTATTCAGAGTGACTTATGCTTAAACAAATATCAGTTTAAGGGTGTTACGTTTCCTATCTAAGTCTATTGTTTTAAATGGCCTCCAGATATCTACCACTCTGTTGAGAGTGATTTTTAAAAATCTAAAATGAAATATTAGCAAAGTAAATTTAATTTGCACTATTTCAGGAATAAAAGGATGATTTATTAATAGAAAATCAGAATATAAAATAACACATCAACAAGTACAATTTAAAAACAAATATATCAAAATGCAGAGGATAAAATTCAACAACCCTGCCTGACAAAACTTAGAAAATCACAAAGAGAATGATACTGAACAAAATGTAGAATGCCTATCTTACATTGATTATCAAAATTATAATCATAGTGAAAGCCAAGAGATATTTTCAATAATATGAGAAAAATTACAAGGATATGTACTATTCCTGTGTGCTATATGCTTTTATTCAAGATCCTGGTGAGAAGCAGATGACACACTCAAGCTGGGTAACAGAGATATTGCCCATGTCTGGGTAACGTGTTAGAGAAACCCCAGAGGGTCCAGCAGGACCCTAGGCTTGCAACAGCAAGGAAACATGACCAGGTCCAAGCCTCAAGAGTAGTTGTGTGGAGGACCCCGATAGGAGCTGTAGCCTTTGGCAGGACCACAGCCCCTGGCACTAACTAAGCAGGAAGGGGTCTTGGAAGTAAATACCTTCCCCTCACTTTCCTCCCAAGCTGATTTCCTGCTAACGCCCTCATTGGCTGGACCTAACCAGAAGCCAGAAGACAAGAGAGCCCCTGTGAGGCGAATCTTAGGAGTCAGTCTCTGGGAACACAGCAGGATACAGAGGCACGAGGGGGCTCTGGAAGGGAAAAGGGATGTAACACAGGCCCAGCTCACCCAAGTCACGTGGTAAGAAGCGAATTCAGATGCAGATGGAAAGCCTAGCTACAGTACCTGAGCTTTTAATTACCAGGTTATACTGCTTCTCCTTAATCTTGAAATTAGTGCTTAGATGATCCAAAGAGAAAAAGGATTTTAACCTCAGTGGCAGCAAAATCATCAAATGTCTCATGCATAAAAATACTAAATTCATAAAATACATAGGAATAAATCTTAAAAATATGTAGGGGCTATGTAAAGAAAACATTTACTAAGGAATATAAAATATGATTTAAATAAATGGCAAGTAATAGCATGCTCCTTGGAAAAGATGGAATGTTGTCAAAATGTCATTTTGTCCCAAATCAATTTTAGGCTTAACCTAATCTCAATTAAGTGCTTCATAGTATTGTTTAATTGAAATTTCCTTTAAAGCTGGTTTGAAAGAAAACTGGCAGAACACAAAAAGCTAAGATTTTTTTCTAAACATTATTGAAAAGGTACTTACTCATTCAATTGAGGAATTTAAGGGAAAAAAACCCAATATTTTAATTATGAAATATACTTTTTTACCAATCAAATTGGCACGGTTTTCCTTCCTGTGTTTTGTTTTAAATAACCAGTGCAGAGTAGGATGTGGTTAAAAAGATATTTTCACTGTTGCTAGGAGCATAAATTGGTACAAACTTCATGGGGTACAATCTGGCAATATGGATAAGAACCTTAAATATGTTCATATTCTTTGGCCTAGTAATTCAATTTTTAGTAATTTATCTTTAGGAGGTAATTAAACTGCATAACAATCTAGCTAGACAAGTACTCGTACCATTATAATAGCTTTTTAAAATAGACTATATAATTGTTCAAGGCATAGAATTCATTAAATTATGGAAAACTCATGTACAAAAATGCCACCTAGACTTTGAGGACATTTGTTTAAAAATATTGTGTAGCATAAAAATACCCTATGTATGTGTTTTTGACAGAAAAAAAAATTGGAAAGCTCTATATATTTCTTTCAAAAATTGTCTCTTTTCCTAAGCATGCACAAGGAAATGGAGGCAGATACACCAAAATGTTAAGATGGTTTTCTCTGGTGATCAATTTTGAATGATATTAAATTTTTTATATGTCTCTGTATTTTTCAGATTTCCCGTGATCAAGAATTACTTACATAACCATACGGAAATATGTATGTGTGTGTATATATATGATTTAGAAAATATTTAATTTTAAAATTCAAATTAAATTGCTAAAATGAAAACTCATTTAGGCTAAAGTATACTATGATTGTACACTGCTGATGTCTAATGCACATATTTTTATAGAAGCAAGAAAATAAAGTATATCCTTATACTTTATTTAAGTGAAGAAATTTATATTAATATTAAAAGGGGGAAAATGATGCAGATGACAAGATTTCAGTATTTTTCTAAATTAGGTCAGTTTTGTTAACCGTCACCTAGGTAAAGGCACAGCAGAGTTATTTTACTAAATAAACTTTTGGAAATATAGGACTACAATTCCTTGCAATTATTTTCTAATAATTAATGAAGAATTCTTAATATTAGTTGATTAATAAGAGAATTTTGTAATGAGCAGTACCATTCTTCTGGTATATGAACATGGATCTAAGTAACAAAACTGTATTTTTATAAAGCATATTTTCATGCGCACGTTTTACTAGCAAGAATTTGACAAATGGCACAATGAAAGCAGAATATGTATGTATAAGGAAGTATTGTCAGCCAATCAGAAAATAATAGATTATTAAATAAATGATGGATAATCTATTTTTAATATCCCAATATTTTACATTATTAGTGTTTACTTTCTGTGTGCAAGTCATACACAGATGCAACAATAGATAACTAATACCTATATTGAACAATAGAGGAGTAAATGAAAGAATTTCAAAAATCTTCATTAAATACACCTCAGTTGCTATTGCCCTCCATGGAAGCAAGGACTGTTAGTAGATTGAAGTCCACCTATTTTATGAATTTATATATGTGTCTGTGTACATATATTTTTAAAAAAGGGATCAAACTAAAAGTTATTCTGTGATTTAACTTTTCACCTAGTGTCATGGAGATCTTTCCATATCAGTATATGGAACTTTACCTCATTTATTTTAATTGCGACACAGTATTCCCAAGAAAGTAAATGCTCTGTAATTTATTTAACCATACCTTCCCTCTGCCTACCTGCCACCCAAGTTGATGGACTTTTTGTATAGTATGGACTTTTCTTATTGTAAACACTATGGCAATGAATATCATCATATTTAAAGCATATGTAAGAATGCTTATTTGAGATAGAATTGAAGAAATAAAATTGCTGGATCAAAGCATATGTCCATTAAAATCTTAGCAGATACTGCCAAACTGCCTTACAAAATAATTGATTTGTTTACTCTCCCATCAACAGCCAGTGCTGTCTTCTCACACACCTTCAGCGACATTTAAAATGAACAATTTTTTAATTAAATTTTTTAATTGACAAATAAAAATTGTATATATTTATGTTATATGACATGATGTTTTGAAATATGTATACCTTGTAGAATGGCTAAATTGTGTTAATTAATATATGCATTACCTCACATACCTCTTTTTTGTGATGCAAACACTTAAAATCTATTCTCCTGGTGATCTGTAAGTAGGCAATGCATTATTATTAACTACAGTCACTATGTCCTCTTGGATTTATTCCTCCTGTCTAACTGAAATGTTGTATTCTTTAACCAGCATTTCTCCAATCCTGTCACTGCCCCAGCCCTTGGTAACCACCATGCTACTCTCTGCTTCTCTGAGTTCTACCTTTTCAGATTCCACATGTAAGTGAGATCATGCAGGATTTGTCTTTTTGTGCCTGATTTATTTCACTTAACATAATGTCCTCCAGGTTCATTCATGTTGTTGCAAATGTCAGGATTTCATTTTTTTAAATTTCTATATCCATTCATCCATTGATGGACACTTAGGCTGATTTCCTGTCTTGGCTATCATGAATAATGATGTTATGAACATAGGAGTACAGCTATCTCTTCCACACACTGATTTCATTTCCTTTGGGTATATACCCAGTAGTGGGATTGCTAAATCATATGGTAGTTCTATTTCTAAATTTTGAGAAACTTCCATACTGTTTTCCATAATGGCTGTACTAATTTGCATTTTCGCCAAAAGTGTGCAAGGGTTCCCTTTTCTCCACATCCTTCCAACACTTGCTATCTTTTATCTTTTTGATAATAGCCATTCTAACAGATGGGAGGTGGTATTTCAATGTGGTTTTCGTTTGCATTTCCCTGATTGTTAGTGATGTTAAGCATTTTTTCATATACGTACTAGTTGTTTGTATATCTTCTATTGAAAAAAATGTCTATTTAGGTCCTTTGCCCATTTCTTAATCACATTGTTTTCCTACTATTGAGTCAAGTTCCTTATATGTTTTGGTTATTAATCAATTATCAGATGTATGATTTGCAAATATTTTCTCCCTTTTCATAGGTTGCCTCTTCACTCTGTTGATTGCTTTCCTGGCCTGTGCAGAAATTTTTTAGGGTGATATAATCCCATTTGTTTATTTTTTCTTTTCTTACCTGTGCTTTTTGGTTCGTGTCCAAAAAGTCATTGTCCAGACCAATGGAGATTTTCCTCTATGTTTTCTTCTAGTAGTTTTACAGTTTCAGGTCTTATGTTAAAGTCTTTAGTCCATTTCTTTTTATTATTTTTGTATATGATGTGAAATAATGGTCTAGTTTTATTTTTCATGTGGATATTTTGTTTTCCCAGCACCATTTATTGAAGAGACTGTCCTTTCCCCATTGTATGTTCTTGGCATCTTTGTTGAAAATCAATTGATTTATTGATTTATAAAATCAATGCAGATTTATTTCTGGGCTCTCTATTCTGTTTCCTTGGTCTGTGTGTCTGTTCTTATGGCAGGGTCGTGCTTTTTTAATTACTATAGCTTTGTAGTAGATTTTGAAATCAAGTAGTATGAATCCTCTATCTTTATTCTTTTTGCTCAAGATTGCTTTAGATATTCAGAGTCTTTCATGGTTACATACAAACTTTCGGATTGCTTTTTCTATTTCTGTGAAAATGCTGTTGGGATTTTGATAGGGATTGTATTGGATCTGTAGATTTCTTTGAGTAGTATGGACATTTTAACAATATTAACTCTTTGAATCCATGAATACAGGATATCTTTCCATTTATTTGTGTCTTCTTTAGTTTCTTTCATTAATGTTTCATAGTTTTCAGCATATAAATTTTTCACTTCCTTTACATTTATTCCTAAGTATTTTTTTGTAGTTATTTTAAATGGAATTGTTAACTTTATTTCTTTTTTGGATAAGTCATTGTTAGTGTGTAGAAACCTTACTGATTTCTTGTATGTTGGTTTTATATCCTGTAACTCTTCATTTGTTTACTAGTTCTAAGATTTTTAGTGGAGTCTTTAGGTTTTTCTAAATATAAGACAACATCTGCAAACAGACAATTTAGCTTCTTCCTTTCCAATTAGGATTGCTTATATTTATTTTTTTCTCTTGCCTAATTGCTCTGGCTAGGACTTCCAGTAATATGTTGAATAGAAATGGCAAGAGTGAGTGAGTATCCTTGTCTTGTTCCTGATCTTGCAGTGAAAGCTTTCGACTTTTTATCATTCAATATGATATTTGTGGGCTTGTCATATATGGCCATTATCATGTTGAGAAAAATTTCTTCTATATCTTGTTATTTATTTATTTATTTATAGACACTCTTGATGGGGCTAGAGTGCCATGGCATCAGCCTAGCTCACAGCAATCTCAAACTCCTGGGCTCAAGCGATCCTCCTGCCTCAACCTCCCTAATAGCTGGGACTACATGCGTGTGCCACCACACCTGGCTAAGTTTTTCTATTTTTAGTAGAGTTGGGTCTTGCTCTTGCTCAGGCCAGTCTCAAACTCCTGACCTCAATTGATCTTCCCACCTCGGCCTCCCTGAGTCTTAGGATTATAGGCATGCGCCACCAGGCCCAGGCTTATTAAGAGCTTTTATCATGAAAAGATGTCAAATTTTGTCAAATGATTTTTCTGCATCTATTTAGGTGATCATATGGTTTTTGTTGTTTATTCTGTTAATTTGGTGTTTTACATTTATTTATTTGTGTGTGTTCAACTCTCCTTGCATCCCAGTCATAAATCCCACTTGATCTTGGTGAATATCCTTTTAATATGACGTTGAATTCAGTTTGCTGGTACTTTTTTTAAGGTTTTTGAGTCTATGTTCACAGGGATATTGTCCTATGATTTTCTTTTCTTGTAATATGCTTGTCTGGCTTTGATATCAAAGTAATCCTGGCCTCATAAAGTGAATTTGAAAGTGTTCCCTTCTCTCAATTTTTGAAAGAGTTCGAAAGGGATTGGTATTAATTCTTTGCATGTTTGGTAGAATTCAACAATGAATCAGGTCCTGGGTGTTTCATTGGCAAGAAGTTTTTAAGTACTGATTCAATCTTTTTACTCATTATTAGTCTATTTAGACTTTCTGTTTCTTTATGATTCAGTGTTGGTAGGCTTCATGTTCCTATGAATTTATCCTCTTTTTCTAGGTTATCCAATTTTTGGCATATATTGTTTATAGTAGTCTCTTATTATCCTTTGTATTTCTGTGGCGTTAGTTGTAATGTCTCTTCTTTAATTTCTAATTTTATTTATTTGAGTATTTGCTCTCTTTTTCTTGGTCTATTGGAAGGTTTGTGAATTTTATTTATATTTACAAAAAACCAACTCAGTTTTATGAATCTTT
Organism: Avahi laniger; assembly: GCA_963575035.1. Classification (NCBI taxonomy): domain Eukaryota; kingdom Metazoa; phylum Chordata; class Mammalia; order Primates; family Indriidae; genus Avahi; species Avahi laniger. The sequence continues at coordinate 69,043 of CAUYSK010049276.1, forward strand.
TAAATGGTTTTTCTGATCTCTATTTCATGTGTTTCTTCTCTGATCTTCATTATTTCCTTCCTTCTACTGACTGTGTGTTTAGTTTGTTCTTCTTTTTATAGTTCTTTGAGGTATAATATTAAGTTGTTGGCAGGGCGCGGTGGCTCACGCCTGTAATCCTAGCACTCTGGGAGGCCGAGGCGGGCGGATTGTTTGAGCTCAGGAGTTCAAAACCAGCCTGAGCAAGAGCGAGATCCCATCTCTACTAAAAATAGAAAGAAATTAATCGAACAACTAAAAATATATAGAAAAAATTAGCCGGGCATGGTGGCATATGCCTGTAGTCCCAGCTACTCGGGAGGCTGAGGCAGAAAATTGATTGAGCCCAGGAATTTGAGGTTGCTGTGAGCTAGGCTGACGCCACAGCACTCTAGTCCGGGCAAAAGAGTGAGACTCTGTCTCAAAAAAAAAAAAAAAAGTACTATTAAGAGAGTCCAAGGAAGAAAATATTTGCAAAACATAAATCTGGTACATTACCATTATCCAAAATATAAAAATAGCCCTTAACAATATTAAAAGAAGCACTTAAAAAATTGGCA
>CAUYSK010049277.1:0-57988 GCA_963575035.1 Avahi laniger
TGGTGGCACATGCCTATAGTCCCAGCTACTCGGGAGGCTGAGGCAGGAGGATCGCTTGAGTCCAGGAGTTTGAGGTTGCTGTGAGCTAGGCTGACGCCATGGCACTCTAGCCTGGGCAACACAGTGAGACTCTGTCTCAAAGAAAAAAAAAAAAAAATGTAGAAATTTAGTCCAAAAACCTACTTTACTGAATGAGCCTATATAAACTCCAGCTTCTTGACACGTCAAAAGTGGATTAACCAGTGAAGAGGGCTTTGGGGAAATCTTTCCCTCTTCCCTCAGGACATGTCAGGTACCACACAGGAAAGGGGACCCACTGACATACAGACTGAGCGAGGGCAACAGTGTCAATCCATATCTAAAATATTAGTCAAGCTCGAACTCTTTTTTTTTTTAAGATAAAATATCTTGGGATGCTAATAATTTTTCCCCTTACCCCATGGATCCTGGGCTTCCCACTTCGATGACCAACATTCTAGAGCAGGAACCATTTTCAGGTGACCGCCATTTAAGTCCTCTCGCCCACTGTGTGGTGTCAGAGGAGGGCATCACAGGCATGGATATCTGCACTAAACAAAACCCTCGAGTCAGGGCAAAACACTCAGACTTGCCATGCAATGCGACGGAGAGCCGTACTCAACAGAGCTTGAATTTTTAAGGACACCCACTTTCCTTTGCCCACCCCCCCATAATAGTTCAGGCCTCCTTCAGGGATGTTTGTGAAAATACATCTGTGATTCCCAAGGTCAAAAGTTTCTTGATAAATCCAAGCCCAATTAAAACTGACTAACCTTATAGTCCAGCCTGAGGGCTGAGAAAACCTGCGCTTCAGCTCCGGAAATAGCCCAGCCCTCCGTCCCCATCCCCCTCCACAAAAGGAAATGGCTAAGTTCAAGTCTAAGAGTCATTGCATATGGTAGAATCATCCTTTCTTTGGTGAAGAAAGAGTCCTGAACAAGGGACCTGCAGGATGAGTCAGCTATCAGCCCATCCCTGGGGCCCTTGCCTCCAAGTTTCTGTGACTCAAAGAGAAGAGAAAGTGGACACTCACACCTCTGTGTGTTGCTCCACACAGTTTAAAATTGTTATGCCAAGGCATCCAAAAAGCCACTAGTAGCAGTCACAGCTCCACAGACATTTTAAATACAGTTAAACTCACATCCTCAAAATATTTGGAGGAAGATCACATTTCAAAGAAGAATCCCATGAAGAAACCTATATAACTGTTTAAAACCTATGTTTTATTTTACATTGTACAAAAGGGATATCTATTTGGGTCCCTAAAATATCAGGTTTTATTGTCCTCTAGGAGGCAGCCAACCAGAGTTGAACCCCAAAGGACGGGAGCACACGTCTTTTCATTTCTGTGCTTGGCAAATACAGGTGGAACGGAAGTGAAGCTCATTTGGAACAGCTGAGCCAAAGAGTGTGCTTGGTCACCTGTCTCCGCTTCATACGTAACTAAGAAAGGAAAGAGGGCTGAAACAGGTGCCAAAGCTTGGAATCGAAACCTTCTGGGAACAAAAAAAAGCATGAGAGTCATTTGAGGTCATTTGGTGTTCAAAATACAGGAATTAAAAATATTTATAACTCATTTAATACCTGGACATAAAAAATAAAGAAGAAGTCAAGATTTCTGACCGTGACCCAGGGGTGCCCATAAGTAGAAGGGTATGGAAGTCAGACCAGTAACACTATAATCACACGACGATGCTTTTATCTTTTTGCTCTTTACGGTTTTCGATTACCGTGACAATTCCCAAAAATAATGCTGGAAGTTTAAATGCAGTTGTCTTCAGCGAGATGTTTGGGTTTTCCATCTTCCATGGTTGCAGCCCGTCACCCTGCAGTGGCTGCGCTGACCCCGTTCTTAACGGCTCTGACCCGGGTGCCAGAGGATAAGTGGGGCACTCTAGCTCTGAAACCTCAACCCCCTCTAAATAATGGAAAGTCACTCTTTTATGGACTCTCTTCCCACATAAAAACAAATGGACCCTGAAAAGCTGCTCTGTAAGTGGCTTCAGGGAACACTCTGCAGGCTCAGACCGAGGGTGTGCCAAAGTTGCCAGTTTTCTAAAAGAGACCACCCCCATTGCCCACTGGCTGTCGTAGTGTTGGAAACTGTCCTGCTACTCACATTTTCCCTTAAAAGGTTTCTGATTCCAGAAGGCTTGAGTTAGAGAGACTGAGGAAGGATAACTCCCTCCCGCGTCCAGCACCAAGAGCTTAGCATGGGTGGGTTTCTAGGTCAGCAGCTCATCCACTGGCAGGTCCCCGAGGACGAGGGCTGTTGTGACAGGAGGGGACGCTGTGGGGGTGGGGTGGGGGACCTCCTAGCGGACCACATGAGAATCCAGTAAGAGGAGGGCTGGCAACTTTCCGCCTGGGGATGGCTCAGATGTTGCCATTCTGGAGAGAGCTCCAGAGGCTGAAAACAGCCTAACGGCACAGCTGTGAAACACACACCGCCCATGCGTAAGAAACTTGACTGAAGCTGCCGGCACTCTCTCTCGCTGTGCTCGATTTCAACCACAAGATGGCAGGCGACAGCCCTGGGATCCTCCACAGCCTTGCCCGGTGGCATCTGAAGAGCTGACAGACCGGAGCTCCCTCAGTCCACGTGCCAATGGGCATCATTATGCTCTTAAGATGGGGCTATAAGCTAAACTCTTGTTGAGATGGAAGGTTCTAGATGTAATTACCATCCATTTACAGAACATGTAGAGAAACTTGATTTTCTATTTGTTTTCACTGTAAATAATAAACTGCAAAAAAAAAAAACTATCCTAATTTCATTAGTTACTACTTGTAGTGTTGAAAGAAAAGTTCTAGAATTTGAGTCAGAGAGTATGAATTCTACTTCTCGCTCTTCTTTAAGAAGATACTTGAGCCCAGGAAACCACCTCCCAGAGCCTCAGTTTCCTTTCTGGTACAACGAGAAAATAAAACTCGGATGAACCCTGGGATACCTTCCAGAAACCAATGAAACAGCACGTGGGGAAAGGGGCCAGAAAGACGAAGTGGGGCACGAATGAATGGTCCCGCAGTGCTTCGTTTAAATTTCGTCCTTGGGGAATGGGCTGTTCCACATGGTGAGTTCTCCACGTAATTGAATTTTAAATGCTGAAACTTGTTTTCCTTTTAACCTTCTGTAATGGAAATCTTTCTAAAGTGTATTACACGCTTCTCTGGCTTCTTAAACAGCAAGCTGAGTATCATTTAACCTTTCCTTAATGTCTCTAGGTCATCATAAGATGACCTCTTACTATATATACAGCCCTGTATATAGGGTCAGGTGCCTTTGGGCATATCCAGGTAGGCAGGACCCTCATGCTAAATGGCCCCAGAGACTATATTACAAAGCTATAATTGGAAACTCTTCCTCTCCACCGTCTCCTACATACATCACTACCTGCAGTCATTTCTCCAAGTAACACCTTCGAGCAGCCTCTTGACACTCTGTTTAAAATCTGCTGCAATCCAGAGAAAACTCAAGGTTGCCACGGGTAACCAGAGTCTAAGCTTGTAACATTCCTAAATTTAATTTTATACACAATTTCCAGGAAGGGGGTACTGTGCTGAAGGTTACTTCTGGCCAGGCTGATGTTCAGGGCCTCACAGTATGTAATGGTCCTGTACCGGTTGGCCAGTGGCCCTGACCCTTCTCCTGGGACCACGCAGCCTTCTCACACTCCAGGAGCTCAAAGGTGTGGGCTCTGGGACCCTGTTCCTGCATGCACTGGCATCCTTTCCAATTAGTGGGCACCCATGCCATATCACTTGCTCAATATTTGAATATCACTCCAGTTGCTGGGCCAAAGATTATTCTTGGTCTTACCTGCTGAGTGAATGGCAGAGTTTGAGGCTCTTCTCTTTCCCTCAAACTCAAAGGCCTTTTCCCATTTGCATGCTGTGCTCTGGGTTCAGGTCTCCCGAAGCTGACCGGGTGGGGTGTTAATAGCTACCTCTGATTGAACATCCACCATGTGCCAGATGCCGTATTTAGTACATCAAGTAAATCATCTTGTCTCGTCCACTAAACAGCCCTGTTAGGGACCAGCATCAACTTCCTGTGGCCCAGGGAATGTGCCACAGTCTCACAGCCAGTGAGCAAGTCTGGATGCCAGAGACGCCTCTCTCTGAGGCCCGTGTTCTTTGCACTACGCCCTGCTCACGTTTATTAATGCATAAAAATATCCAAAGTTCACATTCTGAAAAAATACGTTTTAAGTGAAACGTGGGCCCTTTTACTTTTCAGAAAAGGCTATTTGTTTCTGTTTTGGTGTGTGGGTTTTGTTTTAATTAATTCCATATTTTGTTACCAATTTGGAACAATCTGTCCTCAGGGAACAGATCTGGTTTACTTATAGAAGGCTAGGGAGGGACTGGAGTTACAAAGTATTCCTTGTAGGAACTAATCTAAAAAACCTTCTCAATTCTCCCTGCAGTAAACACAAGTAGATGGAATATTCCAGAAAAATCCCATCATCTCCAGAGTGAATGTGATAGAGCTCACAAACAAAAACTTCCCTCCACATGTTATCAGCTATGCTTGCAAGATGGAACACGTGACATTGAACATGACTAATACCTCCCCATCCCAGAAAGTTCTTCAGAAGTTCACACCAGGATGAAGCTGTTACCACGTGAAAGAATGAGTGACTCGCGGAGCCGAGAAGCAAACTGCAGACCTCAGGATTACCAGCCGGTGGGAAGGCAGGAAGGGGGTCTATAATTTTGGGGCAGTCACAGGTTCCAAACTGGATCTGGGATACAGAAGGCCTCTCAGATCCATAGCTATGAATTTTCTGTTCTTTCTCTGGAGATGAATATTCCAAATTGACCCTAATTTTTGAATTAAGCAAACCATGACCTCATCTTCCACATTTTGCACCTGCTCCTCCCACACTTAACACACATGTGACTCTCAGAGTGTCCTCTTCCAAAAACATCGACAGGGCTCTAAAGTTTCCAGACTTAACTTGTGTCAGGGAGGAAATCATCTGAAAAATTGACTTGCTGTAAAGTGACAGGTCAGAATATCACCTGTATTAGTTTTCTAGGGCTACCATAACAAAGTACCACAAACAGGGTGGCTTAAGCAACAGAAATTTATAGTCTCACAGTGCTAGAGGCTAGAATCAAGGTGTCAGCAGGGCTGAGCTCCCTTGAGGTGCTAGGCAAGGATCTGTTGCAGGCCTCCCTTGTAGCTCTGGTAGTTCCTTGGCTTGTAGCAGCACAATTCCATGGCATTATCCGTGTGTGTGGTGTGTGTGTGTGTGTGTGTGTGTGTGTGTGTGTGTGTCTGTGTGTGTGTCCAAATTTGCCCTTTTTATAAGGACATCAGTCATAGCGGAGTAGGAGCCAACCCTACTGCAATATGACCTCATCTTAACTAATTACATCTGCAATGACCCCAAATAAGGTTATATTCTGACGTCCCAAGGATTAGGACTTCAACATACAGACTTCAGGGGTACATAATTCAACTCATAACATCACATAACTGAGTCTGAATTCAAAATCAAACTCAAGAGAAGGAGCAGAACAGACTGCACAAGAGAGTTGCTCACATTATTACTATATGTGTTGGAATGGATGGTCTATCACAGTGGCAGGTAAGTTCTGTAGCTTGCAAAGAAGTGTGAATAGGCAATCGTCAACTGAGGGAGCCATTTGCTGAGGGACAGCAAGGTACACTGGGGTCTCTGCAGAACCCTAATTCCTCCTTACCAATTTTTAGGGCCAAACCACCCTCCACAACACACACACATAGGTAGGTGGAAAAATTTAGTGTTGAAGGAAGCTGTTAGTTACAAAGAGCAAAAAGGAACATCTTGAGAACATTCGAAACACTTTCAGCTCCCTACCACCTACATCTCAAAGTGCTTGTAGTCCTAAAGCTCTGGCTAGATGTAAGTTTGCCAAAGGGATTCTATATTAAAAGTTGGTTTCTCTTTCTAAGCTGAGGCAGGGCGCTTCTGTTTTCCTTGTCAGTTTGGATAGGTGGAAGCCTTACAGTTTGTTCTACTCATTTTCTTTCCTGATGTCTGTGGTTATACTGAGGAGGCATTTTGCGAAGCTGTAAATCATCCGTGCAATTAGGCACCAGACACACCACAAGGACCAAAGTACAGCCCTGAGGCAGACGCTGAGGTCGTACAGTACAGTGGTTAGAAGCACAGACTACAGAGCCAGGTAGACCCAGGTTCAACTCTGGTTCTGCCTCCGATGTAGGTGACCTTGGGCAAGTTATGTACGGCCAGCGTTTCTCATGTACGTAGAGCTGTCTTGTATAGAGCTGTGGTAGGTATTCAATGAGATAATGGCTGGCAGATGTCCACTGTGGCAGAAACTGCTCAATAAATGGTATTTCTCATCATTATTCAAGAGAACTGGGGAGTGAACCTTGAACACTCAAGCTAGTCTCTCCTGTCTTGTTAACTTCCTGTTTGCCGTGAGGCAACAGGAGTGCAGGACAACAGGATTCCTTGACTCACTACCTGAATCCGTGTCACGCTGTCTTTCGTGAAGACCAAGCAGTAGGTCCTGGCCTTCCCCTTCCCACACCACATCTCAGTGGCTTCAAGGCACAGCCTTCCTCACCTGGCCTTCATTACCCAGCGCACACATCACTGTAGCAGGGAACTTCAGAGTCAGTACCCTTTACTATTAATACTAAACAAGATTTTACTTCCTCAGCTGTCAAAAGCTTCCAGAAACCTAGTGTGTTCACCATATTTTCTTATTTTCTGTATTCTTGATGCTCAGGCATTTGGACCCTTGATCCTGGACAGACTGTCCGCCCCCAGGGTAGCTAATTCCTGGAGACAGCAAACGACTGAGGGGTGTGTGGATCTTTGATATACAAACTAACCAATCTGGAATCACATCCAACCATTTCCTTTATCAAACTCTCACACACCAAGCTAATATTCCCCCTGCCTTAAATCCCTCATGGCCAGGTACCGGACAGCTTAAGGCCACCCCTACAGTCCAGAGCCTCCTGAAATTATTGCAACTCCCCAATTCTAGGCTTACTCGGCATGCCTACGCTGCCTCACCCACTCCTTCTCATGGAAACCTTGACACAGGCTCAGGGCCATGCTCTCCCTTCCCCTACACCCTGCCTCCTCAATGCCCCAGTGGCCTCCCATGGTGTGCTGGGCCTCCTGTTTCCTGGGGCCTGTGAGTATAAGCTTCTCCCTTCATGGCAGCCATCTCTGTGTCTGTGTCTCTTACCACATCTGATTAAAACAAATCTTGGTATGTTGTGGAACAATTATGGATAACACAGGGATAACAACTATGGCTCCCACAGGTCTATTCCCTGACCTTTTCTCTGCCTCCCTATTTCCTGAACTCCCCTCAGTTTCAGCTATTTCAACCCAGATGCCAACAGGCCACAGTCACCCAGATAGCTCTTTCTGAGCACCCAGAAAGGGAGCAGTGCCCTGGAGTGGGCACCCAGCTGCGAGTTGGAAGAAGGGGGATTGAGCCTTGGCTCTGCCAGTCGTCACTGTGGCTTTGCAGGAACTGTGGCATTGCAGGAACGCAACGGAGGACACAATGCAGAAGCCTCTGTGGGCTTCTGGAACAACTACACCCCTAATATTTTAGCATAGGCAGCTACAGCCAATTCCCCTCCCACCCCCAGGCCACCATTCCAGACATTTACCCAGGGTCTGAGAGAGAACCCAGAATTCCAGACTCAGTCCACTGTCCCCTCCATCATTCCTCAGAGCTTCCATGAAAGAGTCTAGTCCCATGTTCTACTTTCTGTCATGAGCCTTGGCCCATCACCTTTCTATTCTTCTGTATCTTCTTTCTTTGCAAAACTGGGCATCATCCTATCCTCCACCCAACAAGTAAATTAAAATACCAAGGAATACTCCAACGGTAGCTGGAAAGCCAGCTCATCCCAGGAACTGATAAGTTTTCAGAGCCAGGGAAAGAAAACTTTGCCTCCTAAAGACTTAATAGCCTTAAGCAAGATAAGGGAAGAAGAGCTTCTTGAACAGAGAAGAGAAAATTTCTCCAGTATGGGAAGATTTTCTCTAAGGTCCTAAAGACTCCAGGAACCTCCAGGATAAGAAATTTACAGTCTTCCCAAACACTGTCCATGTATAGTAGTAATTATGATATTAATGCTTATAGAGCACTATTTACTAGACATAGTGCTAAGCCTTCTATATGTACTATTAATATTTCATCATTTATTCATTGTATCAATGGTCTTATCATTCCCACTTCCCAGACAGGGAATCTGAGGCTAAGAGGTATAATTTTCCCAAGGTCAACCAACTGGTGAGGAGAACCCGGGGAGGCAGCCCCAGTTTCTGCTGCGGAGCCAGAGCTCCTAACACTGTGCTCTCCTGCTGGATGTCCCTCCTGCTTTTCCTCTGTTTCTCCATCCAAATCAGCTCCCTGCAAACCAGACAGCTGCAAATGGCATGGGTTCTCAGGGACTGCTTTGAGAGGACTGCTGCAAGCTCCATGGCAGTCCCCACTTCTAACCTTATGACATCTTGAGTCGGGTGGTGGTCAGCCTTGCTCCTTTTCTGAGAACAATCTCTAATCTCTGCAATCATTTCTCTCCAATATCCCTCCTTGAAAATGAGCAACCTCTCCCAGTAACAGCCAATCAGGCACCTGGCCATTAGCTAAGAGTGTCTCTGCAGTTGAAGAGCAAACCCAAAGGAAATACTGGTGACAGTGTCTTGAGTAAGTATACACACCTGCTAGCCAGCCATCTTTTCCATGTACCGGATCATTTATACTTAGACCACATCATATGTGCCTGACGACTTCTTATTGACCCTCCACGTCCAATCTCTACCCTTCTCCCCTCTGTACTTTTCCCCTCTGGACACTGACACATTAGTGGGCTCCCTTTCCCCTGGCTTCTGGCTGGTTTCCACTGGCGGGAAGCTCTGGCAGGACGTTAGAGGGACAGCGAAGTTTAAGGTCAAGGTATTTCTGCTCTGATGCTCTCCCTGCAGGGCCTTTTCAAGTTAACTGTCTCCCTCATCCAAAGGTCACCATGTTTCTCAAGGTGGCCTTCTTTCCACGACCCTGTCCTTCTAGGACGCAGGAGCCCTACTCACAGGGGCTCCTGAAAGCTTGATAAAATGTATGCACCTCACTCAAAATATCCTCAAATTCTCTTTCCCAGTCTCTTTTATACGTACCTATCATTAAAGCCCTGGTGTGCAGCAAAGGGTCATCTCAGCAGGTTTGGGGTATTCAGCCCATGTGCATCCCAAAGAAAGGACTGGCCCTTACCAGCTCCTGGGAGATAACATCTAAACCCTTGGAATATCCTGCCCAAAACCAGTGTCTTTGTACCCCTGGAAATATTTGGCCAAGCCAGAGAGTTTATGCTAATAATGTGATTTAGGTGGGAGCCTTGCATCATGTGGCATTAGTCCTCTGGGGACTGGATAGTAAGTAACTAAGGTCAGCCACATAGGGACTCCACCATGCTCATGTGACCCACCCTTAATAAAAACCCTGGACACCAAGGTTCATATGAGCTTCCCTGATCGGCAACACCCATCATGTGCTGTCAAACATCATTACTAGAAGTGAGCATTGTCTGCACAACTGCACCAGGAGGAACAATTGGAAGCTTGCACCTGGTCCTTCCAGGACTCCACTCTTTGCACCTTTACCTTTGCTGATTTTAGTCTGTATCTTTTCACTGTAAGGAACTGAAACTGTAAATATGACAGCTCTTCTGAGCTTGTGAGTACTTCTAGTGAATCACTGAAGCCAAGGGTGGTCTGGGGATCCCTGGGGTCTTATTCCCCAGTTCACCTGAGAAAAAACAAAATAGTCCAATCTTAAATTACTACCATGGTGGGTGACCATATAGCTAGAAAATAGAAAAGTGCTCAAGAATAGTCAGTAAACATTCAGCTGAGACTGAAGTGGATCTTCCAGGATGGGGCTTCTGGACTGAGAGTCTGGGAGCCCCATGGCTGCTGTGACTAAAGTGATGTGGGACAGACAGATGGAAACACATCCAACACCTGAACTTTGGTGCTCCAGTTAGAGGTGAGATACTGGATTAAATGGATAAGAGGGTCTAAATGTGCCAATTTTTATATTCTTGTTTCATGTACTGTTTCTTTTCTTTCTACCCTAAATTTTAGGGTAAAGGGAAATACGTGGACTCCGAGTCCTCTAAGAGAAAATGAAGCAAAAATGAAAAAATAAATATCACCAAAGTTCAACTTAGTATATTTTCCCTTCATAGGATAAACGCCATCAACTTCTTACCAGCAGGACTCATAACGCTCTGTAGCTGCAGATCCAGGATCAGACATTGGTGACCCACCAGGGCCCCATGTCCTGCCCCCATGCCAGCCATCAACCCCTCACTTACCTGGCCCCGCTGACATCAACTCCGACCATCAGCTGCCCGTTCAGGGAGAGGATCTCATCCCTCAGTCGGACCTTCCCGCTCTTCCCCGCTGGGCTGTTCTTCCTCAGCTCTGTCACCCAGATGCAGCCCACGTCCAGCACAGGGCCCTGGTGGGTTTTCCTCTTCTTGCCCCCTCTGCGCTTTTCGCCATAGTCCCCGAAAACAGGGATGTTCCCAAAACTAAGGCCCACAGTCTCTGTGTCCCCTAGCTCCTTGGTGAGGTACACAGTACAGATCTCCATTTCTGGAGGGCTATGGTCAGGGGGGACTGTACTCTCGTCCACGGCAAAGTTCAGCTGGATGTACTCCTGCAGCTTCTGGATGGCCGCCTGGCAGAGCCGCTGCTCCGGCCCGTCCCCACCCTCCTGCAGGCTGTTCTGCAGCCACCGGTAGAGGAGGGGCAGGTGCAGCACGGCATTGTCCTGGGTGATGGGCATGGTGCTCACTCCCAGACACCAACATCATGAGAGGTCCTGCTCCTGGGGGCTGGACCCCGCAGGGTCCCACATCCCTTGGGAACCCTGGCTGTCATCAGCTTTGCTTATGTTCATTTTCAGGCTGACAGATGAGCCCAGGGACACCTACTTGAGACTGGGCTGTTTGCCTTGGCAAGAGGAGGACAGGACCCAATTGGAACAACAGGGAAACAATGGCTCCAGAGTATTCAACAAGGGAAGGAAGGAAGCGTCCAACAAGTCCTTGCTGGGTTCATTTCACAGCAGAGCCCACACAAATGACATGGAAATGGGGGATTCCTCCAGCAGTGGCAGTGTGTCCTCTCCTGGGCTCATTCACACCTGGGAGAGGAAGAGGAAAAAACAAAAAAGTCCAGTTTCGACAGTGAGCCTCCTGACTTACAACACACGGGATTACAAAAGGACCATGTTTACTTTTCAGACAGCAAGTGCAAGCCCAGACCCTATGCCTCTCCACGTTCCCCAGTGTGGCTCCACCCAGTGCTCACACACACACACACACACACACACACACACACACACACTCCTTTCTCCCAGACAGAAAACTCTAGAACACTGACCTTCTCCAGAAAGTTTCCCTGATCAACAGGGAAATGAGATGACTTTTGGCAGGACAACCCCCATCAATATGCCAGCAAAGTCACCTCCACCCTGGAGGCTGTGAGAAAAGACCTCCTGGTAGGCTGTACAGAGTCTGGACACATTTAAAAGCTTACATTCCTCAGAAGTGAAAATCTATGTCCGTGTGCCTCAGTCAGCCCAGCTGCACACACAGGAGGGCTCTTCATTCCAGAAATATGTCCTGACAATGCTACCGAGGGGAAGAAAGAGGCGACCAACACCAGAGACATCCAGCTCCGCTCTAGGGCAAAGCCATTCATCAGCTCAGCCCTGGTTCCATCTTTATCACATAGATTCTGAGCAAATCCTGTCCCCTGGCATCCTACAGCTTTTAGTCTCCTCTCTCCTTTTCCTCTGGTAAACTGTTGACACCTACCTATTTTTAGGCCAACCCCAAAGCCATCACCTCCAGAGAAACATTTCTCCAAACTTCTGAGTGAGCAGCCCTGGCCTTTCCTTCACTTGCTCTTTGGCACGTTGCTTGCAGTCACCAGCCAGCAAGGCCAGCGGAGGCAGGTGGTCGTCCTACTAGAGCTGGAGCCTCACCCTCTCAATTCTACACAGTTCCTGGCACATACTCGGTTCCCAGTGAAAGGTTAATTGAATTCCATGCCAATTCGTCTCCTCCCTCAAAGAAAATTTTCACCTCCATTCTCCGTAAACATAGAAAAATTATCCCTTTCACTCTCTTCTCCAAATTTCACTTTCTCCTAGAGAAAGTCAATATAAACTGTGCCATCTAAGGTGGAAAACATTCTCCAGCTTCTCAGGAAGTGACTTAACAAGGAATAATAATGCACAGGAGAGGTGTCTGAAACCATGTCAGTAATAAATGACCTTATTAAAAGAAATTTCCAATATAGTGTACTTTGAGTTTCCAAAGAACTTGAGTGCCAGCTATTAATTGGTTCCAAATAAATCAAAAGATTAGCAAATAGCATCTACATAATCACATGGCTATTAAAAAGAAATGCAAGATCAAAAAAAAAAGATAATTCTTATATGTGCAAAGACTGAATGTCTCCTTTGGCCAAATTAAGTAATAGCTCTCACTGAAAAATAACTTCATATGCATACATATTAAAATCTTATGAAAAAATCAAAACATTTTCCCTCAGGCCTAATAACCTTTATGAGTCTCCTTTTCCATATCTATGAAATGAGAAGGTTAAGCTTTCTTATTAAATGATCTCTAAGGTCTCTCCTACTCAACGCAGAGGTCCTCAAAGACAGTGAGAGCGTCTTATTTATCAATATATTCACTACCCCAGCACAGCGTCTATCACATTGCAGATCTTCAATAATTTACAAAACCTGGGCCAGGCATGGTGGCTCACACCTATAATCCCAGCAGTTTTGGAGGCTGAGGTGGGAGGATTGCTTGAGGCCAGGAGTTTGAGACCAGCCTGAGCAATAAAGCAAGACCTTGTCTCTTAAAAAAAAAAAAAAAGGAAAGAAAGAAAAGAACAATCAGTAGGGCATGGTGGCTCACACCTTTAGTCCCAGCTACTCTGAAAACTGAGGCAGGAAGATTGCTTGAGCCCAGGAGTTCAAGGCTGCAATGAGCTACGATCACACTGCTGTACTCCAGCCTGGGCAACAGAGCAAGACCTCCAATCTTCAAAAAAAAAAAAAAAAAAAAAAATTTACAAAACTTTTTAAAAGATCCTTTAAATAAAAATCGTAATGGCCTGTGATTCAAGGTGTTAGTCACTGTTCAGAGGATTCCATACATATAAAAACAGTGTAAGTATCTTGGGCAAGATGGTATAATAGTATGAAATTTTTTCCTGGTGTCAATTTGTATTCAATCATTCATTCTTTAAGCAAGTATTTATCAAATATCTATTAAGAAAAAACCAGGCCTTTCACTTGGCACTGAGAATATACTATCAATAGGAAAATTCCTTGCCCTGAAGGAATTCATAGTCTAGTGGAGAGACACATAAGTAAATGGAAATTAGCGTGTAATAAGTCTATGACAACCCTCTTAACAGAACTGACAGAAGTTCCCGGCAGCAACGTTCACATAATATAAGCCCCCCAGCCCCGCTGAGTGGTCCAGAGCCAGGCAACTCTCCCAAGCTGGGACAATCAGAATTCTTCCCTGAGTACTGAGTACTGTGACTCAGAGAGAAAGAGACCTACTCTACAGCATGTGGCAGGAACTACAACTTTTGAACTGGGGGCTCTGGATGGCAATATTCTACCTCTACCTCTTGTGTATACTGAATAGAGACATCATCCTGCCAAGAAATAAAATAAAGTTGATCAGTAGAGGGCAGAGGTTCAGGACTGGGGATAGGGGTCCTCTGGCTTCCTTACAGTGTTCCTGGTCTTAGTTTTGGCCACCCTGGACGACATTGCTGCCCTCTCCCTCAATCCGAAAGACTTTAACCAAGCTTATGGTAAATTACACAATAAAATTTTAAATACTTCAACAAAAAGAGAAAAAGTAAAGAAAAAAACTAAACAAAACTTTAAATGTCAATGGATTTTAACTTGAGTTGTTTTCTACTGTTTGCACCTCAAAAGCTGTTCACTAACACATTGGAGGTGAACAAAGCTGATGGGCTCTGCTTGTGCCAGTTGTCCATCTGCAGTCCAATCAGTGTTGGCCAAGGGGGTGGGATCATAAGATAGCAACATGGGGGCAGGGAGAACGCCATCGGGCCAGAAACGTGGGGTAGGAAAGCAGTTTTCAGAAGAGGAAAAGCTGTTACAAGACACTTAGTCTTATTCTTAGGTGTTCATGGGCTACAAAACCTTCCAATTCCATACCTATAATTGAGAACCTTTCAGTAATCCTTCCAGTTCCTTATTCTCAAAATGCAAATCAACTCATTTTCCTGAGATTTTCTATAAACAGGGGAAGTGGAGGCATTCCCATCCACTTGCAATGAATTGAGATGACTCAGGGCATAGGAAACAATAGACGATTTTGTAATACTATGAAAACTGTGGTTCTTCCACAATATCCAGTGAAACATTCCAGTGAGCAAAATGTTGACCCAGAGAAGACAGAGAAGAGAAATCTGCAGTTAAAAATACTGACATCCCTCAATGGCTGGTCTGTGCAGAGGTCTCAAAACTTCAGTTTACTGTAATAACCCACTCCACTGTTGTCTATCACATATAATTCTCCAATTAGTTTCCCATCTCAAGCAAATAGCCATGATAATTTAAATTAATTTTGAGTAGCTTGAAGCTGACAGCCTTAGCGTT
Organism: Avahi laniger; assembly: GCA_963575035.1. NCBI lineage: Eukaryota > Metazoa > Chordata > Mammalia > Primates > Indriidae > Avahi > Avahi laniger. Next base: position 14,752 of record CAUYSK010049277.1, read on the forward strand.
CGAAATAAAATGCTTCTGTTCCTGAGATAATGTATTGATACGGTGTTAGAATCTACCAACTTTCTTAGATCCCCTTTGCAGCTAAGTCGTTTATTCTCAGTAGAGGCAATGTTATTCACAAGAGAGTGAAAATTAGTTCGGGAAGAGCCAAAAAAAGTCAGATATTATAATGGTTAGAAGACATCTCTCCCCTGCCACCTGCCAAAGCTCAATCCTCCCAACAAAATCTTATTCCTTAGGATGTCATTCCTCATGTTAGAAGTTAAATTTAATTTTTCTCCAGGTGGAGGTGGGAAGATAAGAATCAAAAAAGGTTGAGAAACACTTAACTAAGTGAAACTAATCATCTGCCCCAGGCTCAGGGTCCCCCAAAATTCAGAGACTAAATCCTTAACCCGGCAGGGGGTATGAAAGAGTCCTCTGGTTTTCTAGACCATGCCCAGACTGTCATGTACTAGCTCCCCCTTCCAACTGTCCTGGAGTCTAGACATCCTCCTACTCTGACATCTGCTAAGTTCAGGTGAGTGCACTCAGGTGAGTGCAAGAAAACAGCTGAGGACCAGAAAACCAAAATGAGTATTAAAAATTGTTTCTGTTCCCCACCTACTTCTAAAATATATTTGCTGTGGCTTCAAATACTCAAACAAGTTTGTGAGTCTACGACTGAAGATTGTTTACTCAGAATGTTAGGATCTGGCCAGTTCTGGATTAATAATATTTCTGGAGTTCAGATAGCTCTATTCTATAAGAGCATAATGACCGGGGAAAGAGAGCGTTTATGAAGTAATGTACATTTGCACAATGGCAGCTCAATACTCTGAAACAATGCCATCTACTGAACGGGTATTTGACTGACAACAGTCACAGCGTCTGTGTGAGCAGCGAGACAGCTGTGAGGTCACTGCGATTGCCCATTACACTGTCACTATCCTGTCCATGTGGTGTGGATCAGGTAGTCGTGATGCCACCAACCCCTGATCCACAACCCTGCAGACCACACTGTGAATATACAATGTGTATTATAAGAAGTTCTTCAGTTACACTGGAGTAATTTTTTTAAAAAGGATAATTATTTAAAAATCCTTTCGTAACAATTGTGCTGTTTAGATGCTTCTGGTATTTAGGCTTTGCGGCACATGATCTATTTCCCGTATTTAAATTCTTAGCATGTAACTGCACAGGATCTGACCTCATCATTAATTAACAATGACTCAAATATTTATAGTAGCCAGAGTAATACACTCTGCCATTAGCTAGCTGGCAAAGTCATTTGGGCCTCAGTTTCCTTATCTGCCAAATGAGGTGGTTTGACTAAGTTTCTTTCCAGCTACGACTTTCTGAATTTTGGAGCTGAGTTAGCAAGTCAGGGATGGAGTCACTAGCCTCATTAAGAAGCATATACACAACACATGGAACTTTTAAACTGCAGAGGAGATGGCCAAATTGCTTTATCAGACTTTGAGTATCTGCCAAGACAAAGGGAAGAGGGGGCCCCAGGGATGGTTTTACATTCATGTGCTTACAACCCGAGCCCAGCTCTTCCAGAAGACAAGAAGAAATATATCCTACCACATAAAAGGTCTTTGGAGCAGCAGAAAGAAGGTTTCAAGAAGTGGGGAGGGACTTGCCTGGGGAGTGGGGTACAATAGGAAATCCGGTGTTTCCATCGAGGCCCCAGGCCTCTCCAGTTTGGCAAGGGCCTAAATTGTGCAGAGACCAGCCCACCCCCTCCCCTGCCCGGGCTGCTCGCTTGCTTGCAGGAGTTAGGGCTGGAGGGACTGGAGCAGAGAATCCTCAGAGGAAATGAAAGATCACTCAGGGGCTTCAAAGGTTCAACCCTGTGCCTCACTGAGAAGCTCCCCTCTTCCCAGGCCTTGCTGTGGGAAAGGCCTCAGATACCGCGAAACCAAGTAAGTCACAGTCCATGCAAGTGAGAGGAAATGGAATCCTCATTTGACCTCTTCCAGTCAGGAACTCAGAATTAAGGAGAAGGAAGGACTGTGAAGGAGCAGGATATGCTGGCCCCAGCGCCCTCGATGGCCCCATGGCTACTCCTGCGCCATCTTGGCCTTTAGTAGGTGGCAAAGAAGCAGAGAGAGTATAAGATGACTAGAGATGCATGAATGGAGAGGAGCAGGCCGAAAATCATCCAACCCTGGGGAGAGGTCTGGGAAATGAGGAGGTTGGACCCACTGTTGCACAAGCTCCTGCTGCTGCAGGGACATGAGCACAGTTAAAAGACAGGGCCAGGGAGGCTGCTGGTGGGTAGGCCAGGGGGATGTCACGGGGTGTCTGTGATCTCGATGAACTTCCCACCATCCATGTGTTCAGGCTCCCAGGCTTAGAAACATGAATTCTGTCAGCGCACTGAAAGGGTACCTACCGCTCATGTGCAGATATCCAGTTACCAGCAGACAATTATTAAGTGGGCAGGATGTTTGCATCAACCTAATCAGTGCATACTTTCCCTGAGGGCAGGACACAGAGGAAGACAGACTTCAGAAGGTCCGGGTAAGCACGGGAAGGGCCCCCAGCTCAGGGGCTTCGGGCACGCTCATCCTCACACTGTGGTTGAGACTTTGCACAGGAAACTGCCAACTTAGCTGGGTCTCCCCTTTCCTGGACAGCACTAGAAAAGGCACCACTAACTTCTGACTCCTGGAGGTTTTCTGCCCTGTTATCTGAACTGACCACCCTCTTCTATTCACACCTTCTTCCTCCTAACTGCACGCCACGATGTCAGTAAGTACCAATTTCTAGTCTCTGAATTACAGACACGTCCATCTCAGTCCATTCTCCGCAGATCACTGCAATTCACATGCTTTCTTACCCTGGGCATCCTTGCGGCCGGTCATTCAACCCTGTACGTTCTATTTACTAGTTTAGTTCTCAAAATAGAAACACGACTTCGTTATGTCTCAGTTCAGGGCTGTGGGGAGGGGATCTCACTGTCGCACCCAGGAACCAAGGGCACATTCCAGATTTGGCGCAACTACAGGAGCCCACAGAGTGGCCACCACCAAGGGCACTCGCCGGCGGCAGTTCCGCTCTGCCCAGAAAGGTGTGTGTGAGGGCTTGTGGGAGGCGAGGCGAGGAGGGACCGGCCTAGAGTCACAGAGCAAAGCTGGGAGTCATCGATGTTCTCCTTTCTCCTCTTGACCCGGAGCCCTGCCGAGGAGCCTTACGCTCTGAAATTCCAGACAGCGCTTGCATTTCCCCAAGCCCTGCGGCCCTGTGGCAGCGCTCCCACTCCGCAGATGGGGGAACAGATTGAGAGGACACCGGTGACTCGGCTGACAGTCAGAGCACCGTGTGTCCATGACGTCACTTGGCAAAAACTTCCTGCAGATTGGATGCCAGGTTCTCATCCATTAGGCAAAGCTTCTCTCCAGGAAAATAGGAAATTAAAAGGAAGAAAGAAAAAAAAAACCTTTGTAATTGTCTGTATTAGAGAAAATGTAGGCACTGGGGCACATCGATACAGGGGAAATGTAGACAGTTGCGTACATTCTGGGTTTAAAGTTTTAGGACAGAAGTCTGAGCTTTCCGTGGCTGAGCCCTGCAGAGAGAGGTGCTGTGGGAAATAGATGCTCTCAGGCACGCTGCTGATCTGGGGAATTACCAAGATTAACAAAATGGCCATTACCTGCCGCCCACCAAGTTCCGCTGAAGCATTTCTCACGTGCTTTAGGCACCCTGGTTGGATGACTCCAAATTCAGCATCGTTCTCCTCTTGATGCTGAGCACGTAGACCGTGCCAAGTCAGACTAAACGGATCCTGCGAAAATAACTGAAGACTTGTTCTCAACTTGAAATCTCAAGACTTTCTGCCTGAGGAGGTGATTAAAAACTTGGCCTCCCTCGCCGATGTGGACGCTCTAGCCTCCTGCTTGGCAAGCCCAGGTGCTCTCTCCTGCTCAGTCCTGTCCTCACCCTTCCTTCCCCTGTTCCCCAAGACTCTCTCCATTACACCTTCCCCCCACGTCCTTTCCCACAAGGCTCAACACCAGAAAAGAAGTGAAAAGCAAGACACCTGTGCTTCTGGTGTTCCCAAGTTCCGCAAGCTAAATGCTGGTTAAGCCAGTGAGGATTCATTCTTCAAGGAAGAATTATTCATTCATCCAACAAATATTTATTGAGAGCAACATCCTCGCCCCCAGGAACTTAAACTCTAAAGTGATCTTTCCAAGCTGGGCTGAGCCTCAGAATCACCTGGGCTTATTAAGGACAGGACAGATCCGATCTTTAGAGATCTGATTCACAAGAACTAGGGGTCGCGGAGGCGAGCAGGTATCTGTCCTTTTAACGAGGTTTCAGGTAACTGATGTAACAGGGCCCTGCAAACTGTTGGTCAGAAGAACAAGAGGTGCCAACTACTCCATGACTAAGATTGGGACCATGGGAAGAAAGTCAACTCTAACATCCTTATGTCTCAGGAGACCCCCTCATTTCCCACCCTTGTAGGGTTGTTAGATTTAGCAAGTAAGAATATATAGTTCCCAGTTAAATGTGAATTTCAATAAATAAGGAATAATGTTTTAATATAAATATGTCCCAAATATTGCAGTATATCTTACTATATGTAGGTCCCATACAATAGTTGGGACATACTTATACTAAAATATTACTATTTATTTATCTGAAATTCACATTGAACTGGGTGTCCGTCTGGTATTTTATGTGGCAATCCGACACCCACCCCATTCCAAGATGAAGCTCTCAGAGCCTTCAAGAGTGTTCAAACTGCCTTATGCATTTTACTTTGGAACACGAGCGAAGGCAGAGGCCAGAGTCCCCTGGCATCCTGGAGGCACAGAACCCCACAGCCATGGGCAGAGCCCTGCGCCAGCCACACCCACCCTGCTCTCATGCACCTCATCTTTCCTGCCACCTTCCCCTCCAGTGACTACTGAGCTGGTTCCCTGGCCCCCAGGGTGGAGTCCCACTCTGAAAACTTTCTACCAATGCTGCCTTCTCCTGTTTCCAACATTTCCGTAAACCTATAAATCAACTGTTCAGAAGAGGGCTACAGGCCTGACTCTGGACTGTTGACTCTGGAAAAGCGAACTTGTGTCTCAGGGATTCTAAGTGGTACAGTAGAGCCACTAGAAACTCATTAATGACATCTTCAATCCACCGGCAAAGACATAACTGAAGTAGTGGATGGCTTCAAGCCAGGGGCTCTTATTCCAGTACAGCAAGACAGAAACATAGTAAAGGCAGACAAGAAACTATAATATGGATTAATCATGGATGCAAATAAAAACGAACACATGAAACTGGCAAGGGCATGAAAACAGACGTACCAAATTGTGGCCAATTCGTTCCATAAATATTTACTGAGCTCTACTACCCTGTGCCAGGCATTACCACAAGTTGCTAAAAATACAAACTGAACAAGTTCTGTTCTTGCATTCGAGAGATTCCCAATCTTCCTACAGACACAAAAATAACTTAAGATGAACGTGAAAGGCTGAAAGAATTTACAAGGTGGGAGTTAGGGGTGATCAGAGCCATTGACACGAGCCCAGTGGTATGAAACCCTCAGAGTAAACACGTGGGTGTTGTATTCACACCATGGCAAGAAGGGCTGGCGTGGAGGCTGGGAGATGAGAGTGCAGGCGTAGGCTGGGCAGGGGGCATCTGCAGTGACCTGTTCCAAAGTGCTTGATTTTCCTCCCGTAGGCAATAGGTTTTAGTTCAGTGGTGGTTTTTTGGTTTTTGGTTTTTTTTAAACAAGGGAGTGATATAACCAGATTTGTGATTTGATTTTAGAAAAGTATCATTATGAGAAAATGTTCACCATAATGCATGAGGAAGAGGGCTACAAAGTAGTTTTGTTTTCATTTTTAAAAACAAAATCAATATGTAATCTCTTTAAAGGATATTCACTAAAATAACTTTTCATCTCAGGGAAGGAAGTCTATTAGTGGTTTTTTACCTTGAAATGTCTGGATTTTCTAAATGCTTATGAACATATACAACTTTTTGAATTTAAAAAAAATAGCGGGGAGTGGGGTAGGGACACGAGTGGGATGTCCGGGGACTGAGCGAGACCGGACTGCAGAGAGGCCAGTTGGAAGACTGTCCTCACAGCTCAGGTGTGACCCAGGGACTCCTGGAAAGGAGAGTGGCAGTGGGAACAGGGGAAGGGCCGGCACCCTGGGCAATTTCAGAGGCAGAGTTGATGACTCTTGGTGACCACGTGGAATGAGGTTGGTGGAAAGGGGACAGAGAAGAGGAGGAGTCAAGCACGGCCCATGGGACGGGACAGATTTGGACTCACCCGACAGAAAGTCTCTGTCCTTTGCCTCTTGCTCTCGAGGGCTCTGAATGTGGCCTTCTTGTTGTGGCTCCGAGCCAGACTTCTTGCCTTTCTCTGTCCACGCCAGCTAGCTACAGAAGCAGAGGCAATGGCCAAGTCTCCTTACTGTGGTAGTGCACTACCCCCTCGCCCAAGCCTACCTACAGCACGCTGCCCCCCACATTGGAAGGGGCCTTAGGCCAAAACTCCATGTCTAAATCTGCTGGGCCTGGGAGAGCTAGGTTTGTTATCAAAGCTCAGCTTCTTTGAAGGCAATTAAAACCCCAGTGTGGGAGACCTTTGGCACCAGCTACTTTTTTTTCCACATAGCAGACTCTTAGCACAGATCTAATAGTCTACCAGCTTAAGGAGGCCAACACTTACCCCAGAGCCAAGGGGGAGATGACTCCGCACACACACTGCCGCTCTGTGAGTGCAGCTCTCCACTCGCTCTTCGCCTTCCAATTTCCCAAAGCTCCCATTCAACAAGGAATGGATCTGATTAGGAGGTTTTACTTGAGCCAAACAGTTGCAGCCCTATTCTCATCAGACAGACAGGAGTGGGGGCCAATTTCCACTAGAAAAGCCAGAGGAAATGAGTGACAACTATAGAATTGAGCTGGCTGGGCCAAGGAGAAGCTGCAAAGGAGAAAATTGTCTCGATTAAGTCAAATCCGTCCTCAGATAATGAACTGTAGAATCAGTTCCAGGCCACCAAACTCCCTTTTGCTTGGTCACATTAATCTGTCATCTTTTCAACTATGTTTCTATTCCTGTCACCTAATAAAAAGGTACGGGTCCACTGCCCACTCATGCAAGGGTCTACAGAACATGAGAAACGGGCAAATTCTAACCAGAGAAAAGTATTTACGATTGGCTGAACAGGCTATGACCCAGCTCCAGTTTCCCAAAGCAAAACAATTTTGACTCAGAAAAATAATTTGATAAAGACAACTTTCAAAAGATTAGGCATAAAGACTTTTGTACCATATTGTGAGGAAGAAAGGCTAATTAGAAATCAAAATTTAGTTGGCCGTGTGCTGGAGTTGGCGCTTGTTGGTTCCCAAGAGCTGATTGCTAGATTTTCAGGAAGTTTGCAAGCTGGTTGACATCATGTTGGTACTTTGAAATCAGCCATGGTGGGAGTATTTACACCATGGAAATTGGCAAGTGTTACAATCAGGATGGCCCCTCCTCACCAGCTATTTGTTAAACATTTAACAGCACACCACCAAGTATGATGCCATTCCATTTTTACAGTTCTGTTTATATGCACATTGAGGTGTGTGTGTGTTTCAAAAGTCAGTAAGTAAAGTAGCTAAAACATTAAAACACTAACTGTTTTAATTCCGAGTGGTGAGACTAACAAGTAGTTTTTATCTTCCTTGACTTTATTTTTTTTCCCCAACAGCAAACATGTACTCTTTACACAAAGCCAACACTTTGACAAAAGGGAGAGGGAGCAGTTTCTTTCCCTTCTAAGCTCTCTGATTTCCACCTTTTCTCTCCTCCTTCTTCTTTAATCTCCACTTGCCCTGGCCTCCCAGGTTTTTATTCTCTTTGTAGGGTGGTACTGAAATCCCAACACCTCTCCTACACCCAGGCGAAGCAGAACTCCAGGCAATGAGAACAAGTGAGTTCTGTCTGCAGGAAGAGAGCCCCAATTCTACCCATATCAGGCTCAGCAGCTGGGTGAATTGGCATCTGGACCTCTGCCCTAGGCACAAAGCTGTTATTGGTGATTTAACAAAGGAGAGATGATCAGCTGTGAATAATAGGAGTCTCAGTCTAGGTGACCCCAGGGCCCTTGGACGGGACAACACCATTCCTCCAGGTGTCCATATCAGCTTTCACCAGATGATTCCTTTTGTTTGTAGAGCAGGCTCATCACTCTCAACACTTCCGCATCTATGATCTCATCGTATCCTTGCCATGGCTGGGTGTTCTCCCTATTTGACAGACACGTAAACCCAGGCACACGAAGTCCAAGTGACTTGTCCAAAGTCACATAGCCAGGAGCAGAACTGGGACAACAATCCAGGTTTTAATTCTGAATTTCAGGGTTTTTTCACTAGACTGTATTGATATGTCATGAGACCTCAAATTTCCCACTATACAGTCAGAATGAACGGTAAGTTCTCATTATCTCATAATTAAATGTCTAAGAACATTTTCAAGTAAAGGAAAGGGGGCTATTAATGTGAATTTGAATTGGTTTTGGAACCAGTTTATGGTCCGTGCAGGAAGGTAAGTAAAATTCCACGTTGTTCTGTCCTGCTTGCCACACGCTCCCTGTATGAGAGACTTTGACGTTGGGTGACTGTTAGTGTTACTGCTGTGTTGCTGCTCGATGGCTTTCACATCCTAATCCCACAGACTGTGACCCTCAAGACACACCTGTTGCCTCCAAATTCCTGTCTTCTCATGAACAGGAAAGGCTAGGACAAGAAGGGCTGTCTAACACTTCATGAGACATTCCCAAGGAGATAGTAGACAACATGTGTGCCCGTGGTCTCCTGGCTCCAGTTACCTAACTGGCCTGCAGATATCTCTGGTTGGTCTGTGATTCATGGAAAGGCTCGATCTTGTGCAGATGTGACCCTTCTAAAGACAGAAGGGGCCCTCCAGGCAAAAGTGTCTGGGAACCCTGAAAAAAAGGCAGCACTGAATCCAAAGTCTTGTTGACCAATCTTCTGAGATAGAAGATAAGTTTAAATTTTATCCGATCCAGTGTCTTCTAATGTTGCTGCTGGGAGGTCAAAGAACCACCTTGATACATGAGACAGGGGCCAAGCAGTTGGGGCTCAGGTGCCCAATCCTGCTCCTCCCCCAGTGCCAACTGGACAAAGAGTACCCACTCTTATTGATTTAGACATTGACTTTCCACATCAAAATCATGGTTTAAGAAAGGGTTCCAGTGCCCCAAAAATAGTATGTTTGAAAACCACTCATCTGATCTAACCATCTTATTTAATAGGTTGAAAAAATTGAGGTCCAGGGAGCAAAGGCCACCCAGACAGTGAGTGAAGGAGCCAGGCCTTCCCACTACACCCAGTCTACTCTTGCTTCAACTGTCCTTCAACTTGGCAGGAAGTTGACCTTGGGCTCATGAAATATTCCCGTCTTTTCCATCTACTACTGCTTTTGCTCTTGCTCTTGCTTTTGCTGGTGAGGAAATGGTCATTTTCAATTTTGGTCTAGGCTCCAGTACCTGCACTTGCCTCCCTGTTGACTTAGATTTCCTGTTCATGGACCCTGGCCAATCCAACAGCAGACCTGCCGGACCCGGTCTTAACTCCACATCCTCTGTCTCCCCACACAAGGCAAATCTGCACCAACTTTGGTGGCCCTGGAAGCTGCCAAAACAGCCCCATCAGCCCTGGATGTAATAGATTATAATATATCCAGTGTCCCATGCACAGTATGCCCTGACACAGTGTTACTAATGATGCCAGCGATAAGTTTGGCGATGACAAGGTAGCTGTGCACAGATAAGCAGCAAAATATACTGCAACATCCACACAAAGACAGATCCCTCCAAGAGTTCTGGTAGTTACATGGATATTAAAATAGTCTCACAGACAGTCCCTGTCACTTTCTATTTCCTCATTTGTCAAATACAGAGTAGCAGAACTGTATCTATTGTCACAGAGGTTCCTAATTTATGCACAACAAATACATTCGACTCAAAGCTCATCTCCAAGCAGTTTGATGAAATCGTGCTTATTTGCACAACCGAAGGATTTTCCCTTTGCACACTGCATCACTGCAGTGTTTCCATAAACAGCAAGCTTCCCTAATGATTCGACCACACACTCTTCTTTACAAAGAAAAAGCATGCACATTTTCAAGACCACAACTCCTGCAAAAAGTGAGATACACTTGAATGAAAAATACGAGTGAAAGAAAGTAAAAAGACAGAGAACTAGATCTAGAGCAGAGGCCATTCATGGCGTTTTGACTTTTTTCCTGAAGTTGAGGCTTAACAGCAGAGAAACTGCCCTGGTTTGGTGCTTTGCACATAAAGCATCCCTGTGAAGTCCATGTGTGTAGAGCTCTCTAAGCTGCTGGGTTCCATTTATACCAGGCTCCTCTGGGGTGGCCATTGCTTGCTAGTAGCATCTCCCTCAAGGAATCTGGCCTGGCCCAAGAAATCCCACAACCCTAAAGGCCAGTGGAGTTAGAACAGATTTTGGGTACCCTGAGTATTCTAGTTCTATTTACAGTTCCTGACTCCACCGACAGCCAACAGCAGCCAGTGAACTTGGAACTAGGCGTGACCTACGGTAACCGGGGACGGCAGCTACTCGGGATGAATTCCCCAATCCCAGACAAGCCCCCCTAAATACGCTCTTCCAATCCAAAAGCCTGCCATTCAACTGCAAATGAAATTCTCTTTGAAGAACACACAGGGAATCCTGTTCAATTGGCTCATAGGCTCTCTGTTGTCTGTGGTATCTCTGAGCCCGGCTAAGGGAGGTTTTCTTTAAACCTGCGGGAGATCTGAGAGTGCAGGGATCGTGTCAGACCCGAAGCCTCAGACAGCATCGGCTTGGCTTAAGAAGCTGCGGTAAAACTAAATTATCTGACATTTTCTTCTTCATCCTCTTTTATTTTTCTTCCACAAACAGAACGGGCTCTAAATGTGACCTACTTTCCGTTTCTTTGTGATTATGCAGAACTCACAAAGCTTGTTCTTCAGCCTGACTAATATTTTCAGTGACATGCTTTTCATCTTGCAGAGAAGAAGAGTCCCCGTCAGCCTGCCAGAGCACATAAGTCTCAGTGAAATGACCGATGAGGACAGATGAGTTACAAAGACTTCACACAGGGACACATAAGAGGCTCTAATGGAGCACAAAAACAAAACAATAACAAAATCCAGATCTGGCCCCTTGAAAGTAATCAGCATTTAGCCTGAAAGTTTTCATCAACAAGAACCACGATGTTATTGATGCGCTAAGTGACTCTAAAGTTCCTCACCGCAGCCCAAGTCCTGTAACTCCAGACTCCGTGGCCTTGGCCTGGAATCCTGCCACACTCCAAAACCCACTCAGGCCCTTCCAGACTCTGCATTTTGCATTAAAAATTAATTGAGTTCTTCCAACTCTTTAGTAATTCAGAACACAACAGGGTTTTAAAGGATCAGGAGGAACGATTTAAAAATAAAAGCCAAGCACCCGGCTTGGGTGGAAACCTAGCTCTAATAGTCAAAATTAAGTTGGTATTGACTTTTCTGCCCTATTTTTACCTTGGAGGCTATGCATTTTTTTAACGTCTGATCTGCTGTCCTTCTCTGACATCGAAATTCCAAATTCCAGTTGGTAATTGGGAAACATTTACTTGGTGACTTGAGAAATGTCACTGCTGGCCAGAAACTCTGGCACTGGAACTTTGATCCAAAGCTTCGCTTTTATCCTCAGTGAGGTGAAACAGAGCTTGCTAAATGTTTACCAAATTGTTCAAAACAGAAACAGACTTACAGCTTTGGGATCCAACTGTATTTGCTTCCCTCCAGGTTAGTTCGGCTTCAGGCCATATTCAGGCTATCTGATCAAGGCGGACTTAAACTGAAGCCTAACGGCCTGAGGAGTCTGGAAAAATCACCCTGCTGTGTCCCGGAGGGGCTCACTAGTTGCATCTGGCCTCGAAGGACGGGGATCTCCAGCTTCCTGAATATACTGCCTCCCCTGCAAACTTGATTCCATCTGCACTGCGGGTAAATAGTTCAATTCATTCACTCATTCATCCTGAAAGCATTTACTGACACCTCGGGGCAGCACTGTGCTCAGCACAGGCAATAGGAAGGTGAACAAAACAGACGTCATCCCACCTTTAGGGGATTTGTGAGGGTAAAGACAAAGACAAGGAACAGGGGAAGTAGAGGGTGCTATTGGCTCTTAGCCTCTGTCTCACCCCTCTTCCTACCTGAGACCCCCCCAGCCCTCTACCCTTGTCCCTGCTCAGCACCACCAGTAATCCCTGGTACAACTGTGACGTTTGGCAGGGAAGACTGGAGGGCTGCTCAGTGTCATACCCTTTGACTCAGCGTCAATGCTGCCTCATCACTGCTTAAGTTCTGATCGTCTCCCAGTTCTAACCACTGAAGCCTCATCTATCTCTAGAGCCAGCTCTTGTGGTACCATCTGGAATATCCATCACCCTGTCCCTTGGACCGATGGCTGGAATGTGTCCCAAGCTGCCTGTCAGCCTGCTCTTCACCGAGTTCCACGAGCATTTGGAGACATTGGAGCCAACTATTTGCCTGAACCACAGTGTGCTGTTGCTGGACTCTTTTGACATGAAACTTTCCCTACTTTACCTCGGTGGAGGGACCTAACTCCAGGTCCTGGTTCTGCGCAGTTAGCACCTCCCACCCTCTTGCCATTGGCTGGGCCGAGCCTCTACACTCGGTGACAACCCTGGAAGGAAGAACTGGCCTCACAGGCCAAAAGGCTGGCTCATAAGGAAGAAGCTGTTTCAAAGGAATGGTCTGGTTGTTCCCAATTTATTACTCTGCCTTCAAATATGTCACCAAAAATATTTGGCAAGGAATCTCCCTACTTAAATGGAACGAAGTGAAAATGGCTAAACAACAGTTGGCACAAGGGACTCGGATAAATCCCCTCAAGAGGTATGGCTGAAGGAAAAACTGGGGGACAAGCCAGGAGCCACCTTCTGAGGGTCAAAGGAGATCATGCATGGAAATGGAGGTGCTGGAGGAATTACACTGAGGCACCGTCAGGTGACTCAGCTGTTGGACTCCGCCCAACAGTAACTGGCCAATAGTGTGACCACGGGCAATTGCTTCAACTCACCAGGCCTCAGGTTCCTCATCATTGACACTGCAGATGACAAGGCCACCTAAAAGCTGTAATAGTCTTCATCTTATTTCAAGCTGACAGAATGATCTTTTAATAAAATGACATCCAAATGGGTCAATTTCTTCAAAAATCATCATGTAAAAGAGAAATGAATACAAGGATTTAAGTCATATGTAATAGTTTGAAAGAACAATGAAAAATGAAGGTCTTGGAAATGAGGAAGAGGTATACAGTGGCAAAACACGTTCTACTGAATGACAGCTCCCAGAGCCACTGTGCCGGAAAGGGTCGCCATTATCAGACACCTTTGAGAATGGCTGTCTACGCCACAGACTTCTTAAGGTCTCTGAGAAGTCCTGTACTGTAGAAAGCTGTTTACGGTTTAAATTAGAGCTTTTAAAACTTGACCGTAAAACTCTTTTTTTTAATACTTAATCTGTTAACATCTCTCAGATGTCGACATCTGAGTTTCACACCGTGAAAAATAATACTACAAAGGAAGTGGGTTTTTTGTTTATGTCTTAAACATAAAGAGCCCAGCAAAAAATGAGTAGGCAGAATCTTAATTTACCATTTTTAAACCTGAGTGACAGCTCAAGACTAGATGCCCATTCAAAGCTGTGGCTCGCTTGGTCTCCTCTGTCTCCCACAGTGACTGGTGGGTCACTGCAAAGGTACTGTTCAGCTGGGCAAGTGGTGACCCCAGTCTTTGCCAGCCATTTCTTGAGGGGCCCCAGGACACACAGCGTGCTGTCAGCAAACCAGCCAACGCAGGACTAAATCAGATGTCTTCTGACTTCAGGGACGTGCCTCCGCTTGCTCGGAGATGCTTCTGGACCGCTTGCTTGGAGATGCTTCTGGACAGCTAATTGCTTTCCAGTTGAGGCCACACAGCTTTCTCACATCCATTATTCCCCAGGGTCATATTTTCTCAAGCTGCATTTTTCAAAGTCCAGTGCAGGAGGAAGAGGGAAAGAGAGAGAGCAGTGGTGGGCAGGAAATTGCTTTTTATCTTCATTATAAGTTAAATTACCGTCCTCAAAGTCCTTCACTTAACAATAAGCAGACCTTTCCCAATTATAGCTTTTGGGTTTCAGGTTGAAGGTTGAGGCTACAAACCAGAAGGAAGTGTGGCCACCAATGTTCTGGGAGAAAGGAAGAGCTCATCTATCAAGAAGGAGGTGTAGTTTCCCCTCCAGCGCTCTGACAATCTGGTCCCCATCAGTAACAGTGCTGAAGGAAGCCTGCAGTCCTCAGAGGGGGCGGTGTGGATGGGGTCCTGGCTGTGACTCGTGGAGGGTGCTAAGGGACAGAGCTATCAGCAATCGAGAAAAACAGGTCAGTCTGCCCTCTGCCTCTGGGCTAGTCTGAAGCAACGGTAAGGATCTCACCAAGGTGATCCAGGAAAACAGACAGAGCATCAGGGCACCTGCCAAAGGAACACATGATGAAAAATGGCAAGAGGAAGAAAAATACAGAACATGAGTCTGAGATAGCATGAGATGGGCATGCTGACAAGCGAAGATTTTTTTTCAAGAAAGAGAATGTTTCTAGGAGGGGAAACAAAAGTCTTTTCTGCCATCAGATTCCCTGAACTCTCCTAAAGAAGAGGAAGAAGGTTTTGTTTGTTGTTTGAATCTTTAATGTCTGCAGGAGGGGCTTTAACTTGAGGTTGTCCTCTCCCTGTGAGGCAAATATTCCAGAGGTTCCAGGAGAGCTTTTGGACATCTGATCTAGAGGCAAATCCTCAAGGGCTTATCTCCTACCCTTGAGACCTGAAGGTTTGAGAAGGAAAAATAAAGATGAAGGGGTTTGAGGGAGGAAAAGAAGAAATTGGCATTCTAAACCCTTACAGGAAAGCAATCATCTGGGGTCCCCAGATTACTTTCAAGTCTAAAGGAAGGAAAGAGTTAAGAGTCTCTCGGTCTCCTTTTTTTTTTTTTCAAACGGGTTGCATCATGCTTTACTACTTTATCATATGAAATGTGACTCTCAGGTGGACCAACAAAGAGAAGGGAATGAGCCGTGGATGGAACTGTATAAAGGCTTCAGGTCCCTAAGTCCACGTGCTCCTCCCAAGCAAGGTGGACAGACATTCGCGATGGGCAGCAGGCGCCCTCTTCGGGGGCTCTGTAGCTTGGCTTCCTGAGCCTGCTGTCTTTGGTATCCCAGGGCCAGACCATCCCACTTGAATGTAACAAATAACCTTCTGGGCTTGGCTATTTTGGTGCCTTTGGTCAAGCCTGAGCTCACTACCCTCAGAGAATCAAGGTCTCCGCTGTGACCTCTTACACATTGATCCTGTGTTTTATTAGGACAGGGCTGCCTCCTTTCCTTTATTTTCGAATTTTTTGAAGACTGCTTGCCATGGCCACTTTCAACCTGTAGTCAGATGACTGGCTTCCATGGGGCTGGTTAAGCACTCACCTGAGTTTCAAAAGGCTCCTAACTGGTTTCTGGAGTTTTCACAAAGGGTACTACTAATCTGGGTGTTGTTGTTGAGTCACTGTCTCCATGGGGGAAAGGAGGGTCTGGAGCTACCTATTCTGCTTTCTTGCTGACATCACAACCTCTCAGACTCCTCAAAGTTTCCATGTCCCGAACATCAAATTATATTTAAGTACACACATATGTCATTAACATTTATATGAGGAATTTGCCAAAGTGGTTCTTTGCCTCTTAGTTCTTTCCCTAAGAATTCGCAAACATCATTCTTTCTTTGTGGTAGGTGGTTGTTTTTTTGAGGTTCATGAGTTTCTATATTTCTTTCTGGACTGCTCTAAACAGGAAGCCGCATAGCCATGGAGGACAGAGTCCCATGGCTGAAGCAGACAGTGTGCTGCGAGCTGGGGACTGCCTAGAGGAAAGGGTTTCCTTAGCAAGCTGTCAGCCTGATGCCAGAGGACCAGGGAGGCTGCACCCTGGCATGAAGGTGCTCTGTGGGCAGGAGCCAGGGCGGGCTGGTGCCAGCAAGATTCCCCCTGATGCTAAGAGCTACTGAGGGCTGCACTCAGAGCCCTTCAGCTTCCAAGAACACAGATAATGACATCTCAGTCTCTGCCCTCACAAACCAGTGACTCTTATTCGAACAAAAAAGACATTTCTGATTTCCAATAACTCCCTGAAGTGCTTAAAAAATCATATTCTTAATTACCCGCTCCATTGAGCTCCACCCTGATTTCAGTCAAATTACTCCCAGTTTGTGCACTGCTGGGGGGAAGCATATGATGGAGGGGTGGGCACACGAGAGGGGCTGAAAATGCCCACAAATGTCAGGCCAAGTTTAAACAGCTGAAGGGAGCTATCCAAACAGGAACGACACTAGAGAAAGCAGACTGGCTGATCTCTCCAATGCAACACTCCTTTAAAATCTCCTCCAGCACCAATCCCAGTATTATTTAATGCTTCTATCTAATGAGCTTTGATTTGTGGCCAGTTATTGCACCTAGCCAGCTGCACTCAATAGCCAGCATGGCACACGGCTTCCGTGGAAGTCAATGCCCAGCTGCAGACTGGTTCGAGTGTTGAACAGTCACCTAAAGGGAAGGAAGGGCCTACTCCGGTGTAAGAAGCGCGCGTATCCCTTCTCAGTTGTGGTTTCCAAACTTTTGGAAGGTAAATCGGGCATGAGAGAGAGTGACTTAGCAGGAAAGCAAACACCACGGCACTGCCAAGGTAGTGAATTAAGGCTGGGAAACTGAAGATGAGGCATCTGGGTGAGGCTTGCTCTTTCCACCGATCGCTGCCATGGTGGGGTTACAGTGACAGCCCAGAGAGCTGGATCTTTAAGATCAATGGTGGTCACCCCACTGGGTCAGCCCCTGGCCTTCAAAGAAGAAACACACAGCTGCGAAACTCTTACAAGAATTAGTTTTGGTCAAACAAATGTTGGCAAGGATGAGGAGAAACTACAACCCTCGTACATTGCTGGTGGGCATGTAATCTGGGACTGCCACAGTGGAAAAGTTTGGCAATTCCTCTAGAAGTTAAACACAGAATTACCATGTGACCCAGCAATTCCACTCCTAGGTACATAGCCCAAGGAATTGAAAACAGGTGCATAAACAAAAACTTAAACCTGAGTGGTCACAGCAACACAGTTCCTAACCAGCCAAAAGGTGGAAACAATCCAAATCTCCATCAACTGATGAAAGAATAAACAAAATATGGTATATCCAGACAGTGGAATATTATTCAACCATAAAAATGAATGCTATACCAATACATGCTACAACATGGATGAACCTTGAAAACATGCTAAGTGAAAGAAGCCAGATACAAGAGGCCATATTTTGTATGATTCCATTGATATGAAACATCCAGAATGGGCACATCCATAGAGACGGAGATTAAACTGGTGGTTGCCAGGGGTTAGGGGGAGGGGTAATGGGAATGACTGGTTAATAGGTATCAGTTTCTTTTTGGGATAATGACAAGTTCTGGAACTATAAAGTGGTGATGCTTGCGCAGTTGTGTGAAACTTAATGGCACAGAATTATACACTTAGAAATAGTTAAAATGGTAAGTTTTCTACTTCATGTATTTTATCACACACAAAACACGTAGTCTTGGTTAATTATGCCTGCCTCACTTCCAGTACCCGGCCTTTCTCCCTGCATCTGCTGGTGTTGACTTCTGACTTTTACCTATGGGCTGGGCTTCTTGGACTCTATAAACTTAGTAAGGATATTGTGCCAGTAATTCCTCAGGATCAGGTCTGGGTATTGTGCCAATGATTTTGCAGAGTCTGGCCCTGGCCTCAGCACACTCATGGCAGGGCTTTCAGCTGGGCATCTCACTTTGACACACAACCAAGAGAATGTGGTCATCACTTCACTCTAACATTACTGCTGCTATATTCATCTGGTCTTTATAAAAATATAAATAGAGGCCAGGTGCAGTAGCTCACACCTGTAATCCTAGCACTTTGGGACGTCAAGATGGGAGGATGGCTTGAGGCCAGGAGTTCAAGACCAGCCTTGGCAACACAGCAAGATCCTATCTCTACAAAAAATTGAAAACTTAGCTAGGTGTGGTGGTATGCAGGAGGCTGAGGCAGGAGGATTACTTGAGCCCAGGAGTTTGAGGTTGCAGTGAGCTATGTGATGACCCCACTGCACTCTAGTCCTGGCGACAGAGTGAGACCCTGTCTGGAAAAAAAAAAAATAGAGTCTATTCTATTACTCTGCTCATGGCTTAAAAAATTAAAAATCATCAGATGTATGACAGCTATCCAGAATCTTTGTCTAAATGGTAAGGGGCCTCATGTATTGGTGCCTCAATACAAGTGCTCAGAACTTCTTATTTATGCTGATGCCATGAAAGATTTTGAAGGAGTTAACTAACTTTGAACACCTCCAGAAAGTCAAAACTGCATAATAAATCAGGATGTATGAATTGGTGGACTCTTAATATTTAAATGGAATTTCCTCTGTAACACTTAACCAATTGGCATGAGATTTGGAAAGCAAAAATAGAAATGGTCATCAAGGTACAGTGTACATAGAATCCCATCAGGTGCCTGCTAATCCAAATGTCCAGAGATTCTGGGGCAGGAGGTTTCCATAAGGTCGCTTGGGCTCTTACACCTGATTCCTTTAATGTCTTCTTCAAACTCTCCCATAGTCAATTCCAACTTGTCCACAAACTTTGCCCTCTAACCTTCTGGGAACTGTGGACCCCAACATCACACTGGCCCAACTGCCCCCAAGTAGTGATCTGCTGGGAGACTGTATTGGGGTCAGTCCTGAGCCCTTAGCTCTCTCAGTTTCCTCTCTGAGACCTCGCACCTAAACTTCAGCACGATATTTCCAACTACTTTTAGGACATCTCTGGTACCATGATATGCCATCGCTTCTGACTAATGTCTCCAAAATCTGTACTTTTAGAATTGCCCCTCAACATTCTCCTAATTATTCAAATTCTTTTATGTTTTACTTTTTCCCTCCCCCTTGTCCCCCAAACTCTGTGTCTTCACTTTAGAACATCTCTCAGATATCTTTTTCTTTCTCTACTTCCACTGCTACCACCCCATCTGGAAGAGTCTGGCTCTTCTCCCTCTCCCTGCAATCAGTCACCAGACTAATATTCCAGACTAAAACACCACTGCTGTTGTGTTTTTGCATTTGGATGGCTTTCCACTGTGGTTCCTTTCTCATGTTATCTCCCCTGAAATTAAGAGCCTACAATGTCACATTTGAATTTTCTGTGCTGGTCTTCAGGAGCCTTTACAATTTGACCCCAGGTTTCCACCCCATGGCTTCTAAATAGCACCGCCCTTTCCCCTCACCCCCACCACCGCTCACCTTCCCCAGGCTGAGTGAACACATTCCCATCCCAGAGCTTCCACCCAACAGTCGACTTCTGCAATGCTCTTCCTCCCTCCTCCGCTCTATCATTCATTCAACAAATGGGTCTTGCAGCTACGCTGTGCTGGGGACTTTCTAAGTGCTTAGGATGCAGGAGTGGACAAAACAGTCAAACATCTCTCTCTTGGGACATTTCCAGTCTATTGCTCCACAACCCATATCCATCCCCATTATTCAACATCCACCTCTAGTCCCACTGTCTCCCAAAGGTCCTCACGATAACCCTAGGCACGTCCAATTTCTCCCTTATTTTCATTGGTCATAGCACTTACTGTTGGTAGTGAATGCCTTGGCTCACAATCATATACTGCCTTGAATTGTTCTCTGATTATTCCTCTTGGCTTGTTTCATGAAACTCCTGAAATTATTTCATGTCAGGAACTGCGTTTGTTCATTGTGATTCAAGCACCTAACACGCTGTCAGCACATTTCGTGAGAATTATGCTAAGTGCACTGTAGATGTTCAATAAATTATATGTTTTAATGCAGTTGTGCCTGAATTCAACATACAAGCCACCAGCCCAATGGCTACTTTATTAATTAAGGGCAACTCTCCTCCCACTCCTGATCTGCTTCCTTAAAGAGGGGCCAACAAACACTTGCCCGCTTTACTGGGAGCAGGACGTCCTCAAGCCTCACCTGCACGGTGCTCTGCAAATACAGAATCCTGAGGCTAGAAGATGCTGTAAACCACATCTCCTTTTGGAAATTCATGATGCATATACTCATATTTGATCATCTTTTTCTGAAGGCATCAGAGTGAATGACAAAGACACGGTCCGTGCTCTCACCAAATGTACCCCGTTCATAGTTCTGAAAAGTCCCTCAGTAAAGAGATTTTAGATGTTTATCTGTGTTTTCCCAAACCAGACCCACCCCACCCCCTTTTGGGAGAATCGGCAACATTCCACGGGCCCACGTTAGACTCTGACAAGAGGGTCAGCAAATCAGACTAAGGCAAAGCTTTGGACAAAGGAATAAAGAATTTATCTTTTTATTTCCTACTGGGAAACTTCACTCCCCCTGAAGCCTCAAAGAGCCTGATGTGTATGCACTAAGCTGCTCAAATGCATCCTTTTTTTTAAAACACACTGTGGTTATGAGGAGGGTGGTCACAATGCACTTTAATTCTGCAGCAGCTAGTTCACGCTGTTCCCTCCCAGCACCCAGAAATAACGACAATGGAAATGATGGGGGAAGCAGGCAGGGGAGTGGGTGGGCACCGACAGAGCGAGGTGGGGGCTGATGATGAGACGTGCCACTGCGCACGGGCTCTGGGAGTCTTGCTAATGGGGTTAAAATTGGGGCGAAGCAAATGGCTCATCAGGGCGAGGACCTGTTGGAAACTGGGATGGAGGAAGAGGAGGAAGAAGGAGTGGGAGGCACAGTCAGGCAGGCCCAGGAGCACACTGTGACTTGGGCCGCGTGGGGAGGCGGGTGGGGAACAGCAGGGTTCCTTCTCCGACGCTGCACACCCTACCATTTTGCTTTCAAGGCAGAGGCCATACGCTTTCCATACTCTGGGAGCAGATGGGTAACTCCTGAAATGGACACATTTGCCTACCTGGGCTGCCTTCTCCACCCTTCCACCTCTGGAGAGTGAAGACAGAAGGGGCTGGTTAAGAGGAAGAAGGAAAGGAAGAAGGAAGGAAGAGAGGGAAGGATGGAGGGAGGCAGGCTCTTCCAAGGAACATATTTGGAAAACTCAGAATCAGAGGGTTTCTGAGTCCCTTCCTGCTTAAAGATGATGCATGATCATGGCTTGTATCAGGCAGGCCTGGCCAGAGCCCAGGTGTGAGGGTAAAACCTTCCAGGGGCCCAGCCCCCACCCATCATGGCCCACTTCCCCTTCTAGAGCTTTTAGGAGCCACACGCCCACACAAGCTTGCTGCCCTCCCTCCTCTCTATTTGCAGGCCCCACGTGTGTCTGCTGAGCTCTGGGACTTCCCTGCACTGAGGCAACTTCCTGGGCTGTAAGGCCACCCAGCCCTAACGTCACCTCTACGTACAGCTGTCACTCTCTCCAGCAGTTGCTGGGCGCGCCTTAAGGTAGGGAGCCTTCCAAGGTGCCTTGAAGCATTCGTGGATTGAACGCATCATACTGAGCCCCTGCTAAGTATAAGGCTCAGAGAGGATATAAGATACATACGGGTTAAAGTCCAGGCCATCAAAAAGTTAGAACCCAGTGGGGTTGAGTGAAGGAGAAGGCATCTCCCGAAGGGCACCTGAGAACCCGGAGGGCTCTTGGACGGAGCCGCCAGCTGCCCGTTGGATGAGAAGCGCAAAACAGAGGAGCCCCGCGATGCTGTGGCCAGAAGGGCCCAGACATGTGGAACGAATTAGGGAGGCAGACAAGAGCTGGAATTAACAGCACAATAAAAGCAAGAGTTAATTCACCCTCAGAAGCCAGAGCACTTTATAGCACACGAGGCTGGGCTGGGCCCAGAGAAAAACAACAGCCCAGCGCAGCTGGCCAGCCGCTTCGCAGGAAGGAAATGGGACAGAGTTGGCGTTGACCCTGCAGGTGGCAAGTCTCAGCCTGGACAGGGAAGCTGCTTCCAGTGTTCTGGCGTGGTTTGAACCGATAACAAAACCACCTGGCCCGTTCTCTTTTTTTGAGACTCTTCCTTAAGCCAATTAGCTGTAACAGCCCCTGGTCACCTCCATTCACATATTCTCAATACACTGTAACCTGCAGGCCCTGATTTGATACAAAATAAAATGCTGAAATGTTGATAGTGTGTTTCATTTTGCTTCTTTCTTCACGATTGCTTCATTAACTGGAGTGTGCATCAAATGCAGGGCTCTTCCAGCGGCCGCCCCAGGGAATGTGTGCCTTGCTTGGCCACCCAGCATGGCCCACTCGGAAGGAAGGAGGCGCAGGAGTGCAGACATCCTGTGGTGCCCCACACTGCCGTGGGTGCTGAGTCACCGCAGTGTCCCCAGGCCATCCCCGAGAGTGGCCCTGGCTGTGGTCCTGCAGGCCGCCTTTCCTTAGCTCCTTTTCTTACATTCAGATCCCCCGCTGGCTCCGTGGGGTGCCCAGTATCCTTCCAACACGCTCCTTTTCTTCTTCAAGTATCCAGAGGATGCCTGTCATCCCCCAAACACTAGAGTGTCCCCACGGCTCACCTGGCAACCAGCCTCACAGCGGCCACACGACTCTGTGTGAGCCTCAAGGACACAGCTGGCCGGCACTGGTGTGAGTCCTCCCAAGCTCCTTCCTCTTATTTAATTATTCACCAAATATTAATGAATAATGATATTCATTGGTAGGTGCTGGGGATGTGGTGATGAACAAACCAAAGATGGCCCTTATTCTCAGGGAGAAGACAGCCTTTGGCTCTTTCTCAGAGCGCATACATGGCCTTTAGAAAATTCTGAAATTTTCTCAACCCCACCTTCACTGCCGACCTCATTGTCCAGAGTCTCTTGAGTCAGAGGTGAGTGCACAGTCCAGAGCCACGCCCAGGACCACCGCCCCGCGCAGGTACACCCGGGTCCTGGAGGGGCCAGGCCTGCTGTGTTTCCTGCACCCCACCCCTCTGAGTGCTGCCTTTGCCATTCCCATCACAACTGGCCTTCCCTGTGTCCCACTCCTCTCTAGGCCAGGCATTTCTGGAGGTCCAAATTGCAGCCACCAACACATCAGTGCCCAGCACTTGTTCGAGTCTTTTAAGGAAATCTGAAGACATAGTCTTCCGTAGCTAATAAGTAGATCCAAAAATACTGACCCTAATTCTCAGAATTGGAGTCAACATGGGCGGTTATCCTCGGGCACCTCTAACCCTCGAGAGCAGCACACACCTGCTCACCCGGGCCCTGCTCCCTCACGGCACAGCCGGGCCAGCGGCCTCCATCGGCTGTTAATCTGCCATTTAGAAGCTGTTACTCCATTTCACGGAGAAACCAGCAAATTGTTTCTGGAAAAGAGGGCATGTTTTCCCTTATCAATGAATCTGTCACTTACATTCGGTTCAGTCATTTGTAAGAATGTCTACTTTGAGAGAACAAAACCTGCAAAAAATACAACATACCACCTAAAGATTAAAAAAAATAAAAAATCCTAAAGTAACAAAGATAGTGAAAGCCGACTGATGCATGGACTTGGAGCCTCCAGGAACCAAATGTTCTCATAAGAAGAGAGAAGCAAAATACAGCCATCTGATTAGCCTTGTTGTAGGTGACATTCGTACAAAATGGGGCACCCTACATGTGCTGCCTTCAAACTCTGTCACCAGAGTTTGACCAAAATGCTGGTCAAAATGGCCATCGCAGACTTCCAAGCCCAGAGAAACTTCTTCAGGCTCAATGTTTCCATTTTTACCCCCACCCATTCTTCCCACGTTATAATTCGCTCCCATCTACAACAAAAACAAAAAACCATCCAGAAACAGTGGTCGAAGCAAAGGCAGCTCAGAAACCAACACAAATGAGGAGCTGCTTGTCGCTGACGGTGAACCAGACCACAAGTTCTGAACATCCGTGGTTTGCCCAGAGGGCGGACCCTGGGAAACGTGCACAAGGCGGCCATCAGTCGGCCATGGACTGCTGCTACCCTGTCATTGACTCTGCCGCCTGTAATTTTCCAGCAGGATGCCCCACATCACACAACATCAACATCCTTCTCCGCGCTTTTTATAACATAAATGCTGAGTTTTCGCCGAACAAGCCCTCACTTGTCCAAGCCTCAGTTAGCGTGTTGTATAACATATGTAGATGGGTATTTTTATTGACTTTTGAAACACACCAAATGCTGTTTGAGGAGGAGTTTGGTGTCGTTTCACAGAAACACTTAAGTTATCTGCTGCAAGCACTGGAAGGGACTTTCATGGTCCTGTAATTTAACCTTCTCCTCTATCCAAGGGAGGAAATGAGGTCAGGAGAGGTGAGTGGGTTTCCCATTTAAGTATACGCAGATCATTCTAGAAAGAGTTAAAATCAGAATCCAGGCTCACTGCCTTCTAAACCAGAGCTCTTTTCACTCAGAGACCAAAAAACAAGATGTAATCATTTAAAGGCATGCTCTATTGGCTACGGCAAGAGAAAAGGAGAAAAAGTTGCTTAAAGTACAGAAAGAAGTCTGAAGCTTGGTGATAGCCAATTAAGTTAATATACCCTCCCAATTAAACCTTCCACGCAGAAACCAAATCATGGAATTTGAGTTCTTCTGCTCTTCCTCCAATAAATCCTTAATGAGCTGTGGGGAGACCCAAAGGTGAAGAAACAGGAAGAAGACAAACAAGAGCCTTGAAAATCCACCCTCCAGCCCTCCAGGCCCAGGGCACAAAGGGATGCCCTTCGGTTGCCCCGTCCTCCAGTGGCCCATGGCTCTGGGGGGCATTTGATCCCTCATCCCTGTGAGTCCTATCAGGATGAGGAGGGGGATTCAGGTCCCTAGCAGCTGTCCCCTCCCAAGCAGAGTGCGGAGATTGATGACTTATTGGTTGCCAAGGGCTGCAAGCGGAGGCTGCAGCAGAGGCTGCAAGGCACTGCATTAAGCCCAACGTTGTTATTATTAAGCCTACAATTTAAACCCAATTATACTTCGCAGAAGACTGCAGCCTCCATTTAAACCACTCCTGGAAGAAAATAAAGAGTCTGTGATACAGAGTCCAAGGCAAGCTATGGAAGCGCTCATGCCCCACAAAGCTGGGATTCAGGCACACATTAATAAGATAACCCTGGGGTTCTCGCCAGCATGGGAGCAGGACAATGGGATGCAAAAGTTACAGAATAAAAATAAGACACAAACATCTTCCTTTTACAAAAAGCATCTAGATGCCATGGAGATTTCAAAATAAATTTATTTATTTCCCTCAGCGGGAGAAAGCCTAACACCCTTGTGTAAATCAGAGGTCTCAAACCAGTAACCAGGCCCTCCCAATGGTGCTGTCTGAAAAAAAAATGGAATCATTTGATAACATCTAGAAATTAGGATTTTCTGTGCAAAAAGTCTGAATTTGCAACCTTTCTTGAAAAGTCGATTATCCAGCAATACTGGGGCAATGACTGTCTGGAGCTAAGGCTCAGCTGTCACGTTTAGACAAATGGATGGACGTGTGCTCTTTTGTTTGCTGCAGTCTCCACCACTCCCTATTGCCTCCTGACATAGAAAATCTGCATTCACGCCCCTTATCATCATGCTTGCACTGTGCTTTTGCTTATAGAGGATTGTGAAGAAAGTGAAATCTTTCTTATAAAAATTTTCTTATATTTACTTAAGTAATTCATGTTATTGACCTGAACATCCTAGACATTTGATTATTTAGTTTCTGATCCAAATCTCCTTTAGGGGCCAACCATCCTGCAGCTGCTGAAAATATCAGTCATAAGGAAAGTCAATCTTCATTCAGATAATAATCAAGTGCCTACTAAGGTTCAGAGGCTGTGTTGGCCCTGAGGGAGGCGCCCAGACGTAGCTAAGGCCTGTGGCTCTCACTGTGGGCATTTCAGCTCAGAAGACCGGGTATGACACCAGAGAAGATGATGTCGTAAGAAAGGCATCCACTACTATGGGGTTCAGAGAAGGCAGAAACCACATCTGGCTGGGACATCCAGAAATGCTATATGGAAGAAATAGTATTTGCAATGGGCTTCAAAGGAGGGGTGGTATTTTGACAGGTAAAGAAGGAAATTGAGAGAAATTTGCCGAAGAGAAAACGAGGTGAGCATATGCAAAGGCAGAGAAGCATCAGGGTGTGCAGGGAACAGTGAGTAACCCTCCCTCAAGGATGGATAAACTTGGAAAGGGAGGAGTTAGGCAGTTGAACTTCTGGGTTCTGTTCCCACCTCCTCCCCCAGCCCAGCTCCGGAGAGGCAGAGGCGGCATCTTAACTACCTGGTGACAGCTGAGTGATGCAGCAGGACCACCCTCACAAAAATCTCACACCACGAGAGCACCAAACCACCTCCCGGGATGCGGATGCCATGGATGGAGAGAAGGCTCAGTGCTACCAACCCAGAGTGCTGGCTGCTGTGGACCCTGGTATTTAACACAGCACCAACTGGGACCCAGATCCCTGCTAGGGGTATGTCCCAGTATGAAGCAGGGCCCCTGCTCTCATCAAAAGGAAACCAGGAAGCAGAAAATTAGCAAACAAGTGGGTTTAGCATCATCTTTCCACCCAGTTGCTGATGGAAAAAGCCTTGGATTTCAGACTTGGCTCCCCATCCAACCCATCCTCAAAACCCGTTCTCCACCTTTGAAATGTATCCTGAGTGCAAATTCTTCTCGTTATCCTCATTGCAGTCATGTTGGCCCAAGCCCCCATGGTCTCCCACCCAGACCTCTGCAAGAGCCTCCTAACTGGCCTCCCCGTTCCTGCTCTCATCCCCGCTGTCTATTCTCCACGCTGGAGGAAAGGTCAATCTCACCACAGCCCTCTTCTACTCGAAACCACCGAATGGCATCCCTTCTTACTGGGCATAAGATCTGAAGTCTTCACTGTGGCTTTCAAAGTGCTGCATACTCTTACCCTGACTATCTCTTCCCCTTGTCCCACCCCCGTCACTTCACTCCAGTCACGGCCAATCAGGTATTTATCAAGTGCCTCCTGAGCACCTGGCAGCCCCTCTAGCTGCTAGAAATACACCAGCAATGATATTCCCCTTGTTCTTTCTTGAATACAGTGAAAACATCCCTGCCACAGGCCCCTTGCACTTGCTGTCCCCTCTGCCTGAAACAATCCATGCCTTAGATCCACATGGATCTCCACCCATGTCACCCACTCAGGCCCTCCCAAATACCCTCCCTTGAGTGGCACCCCTTATTACCCAGTTCCTCACTCTCCTAGCACTTGTCCTTGGCAGACCTCATGTTACAAATGTGCTTGGGCATTGAATTTACTATATGTCTCCTCCACTAGAGTGCAAGCTCCATGGGGACAGGGCTCTTGTCTGGTTGTTCATTGCAGTGTCCCTGCATTTGATGAGTGGTACATCACAACTGCTCACTACTTACAGAATAACTGAAATAAGTGCTCATCTGTAGGGCACTGTCCAAAGCAGAACTCAGCAAGGAGGATGTTCAGGTGAGCTGCAGTTGGCAAGGGGAAGACTGGGGGACCGGCTGGGCTCCAGAGGTCACCTGCAGTGGAGACCAAGACAGAAAGAGTGAGGACTTTTTCAAGTGGGAGAAAAACCATGACCAGAGTATGATTTGGCATGGCAGGGTCTGGAGGTGGCAAACTGGCCCATGTGACCCCAAAGGTCAGTTCCTGGGGACTCGTGGCAGATGATTAAGTTGGCTAGGAAGGGCAGAATCAGTCGCTATGGGTTTCCACAGGCTGATTGTTTAAAAAATCACCTGCCATCTCCAGCAATCCTGCTTCAGCAGGCCTGGATGGCTCCAGGCTTGGGAGCCACCACACAGAGGACCCTGCAGGCCAAGAGATAAACAACATCATAGCAGGATGCCAATATTTCTCCTTGTCCCTGCTGAGAGCCTCACCAGGAAGGGGGAACCAGGAGCAGCCCTAGGTGGTGGGAAAAGCCTGCAGGGCAAGCCAGGAACACTTAGGGGAAGGCTCAGGGAATGCAGGCGCATGGAGAAGATGAAGACATCAGAATCACACTGGTGCCATCTTCCCTCTTGAATCAGCTGAGCATGATAGAGACAGATGTCTACCGTACATTTACTGCCAAGCTAATTACTTAACCCCTCTTAGCCTCATTTTCTCATTCACTTGTCTAGCCAACTCATGGAAAATAAACAAATAAAAATCTGTGGGCCTATTCTGTGCCACTCCTCTAGGTCAAGAGACGCACAGATGAAGCGTCATTCCTGCCACTCTATTCCATTTTGCTTGCATGCTTAGGGCTGCTCCCAATTTTAATAAGTGCTAAAAAGGGACTGGAGCACCCCAAGATCAGGGTTACTCCAAATGCTATTCTAGGCCTGGGAACCAGTGCCCTAGAGGACCAGTGCTAGGGAGAAACACAGAACAGGGCAGTCCACCCACACCACACACTCCCAGGTGCAGTGAGCCCAGCACCACTGGAATTGCAATGCATAGATAACCTAAAATCTGTCATTGCAATGCACAAATAACCTAACACCTAGAATTGCAATGCACAGATAACCTGAAACCTTCTCTGAGTCTTTGGTTTCAACCTCCGCCCCAACCAAGCGTGTGATCAGAGCTGCTGACAAGTAGCAAACTGGAGAGATTTAAATTTCATCTCCTTTTAATTTTGCCACCCACCCCCTGCCAGGAGTGCCTACATGCAAGGAGCAGCCTTCCCCAGAAGGATGGCCAGCAGGCAGGCAGCAGGAGAGAAACCCCACAGATTCTACTGCTGGGGGCGTCAGAAAGACCCATTCTACCTCCTCTCCAGAGGAGCCTCAGGGTTCAATCAGAGCAGTCTGGGTTTTGGATATTGCAATTATGTGCTATGTTGTGAAAAAGATTATGTGCTATGTTTTTTCTGACACAGTTCGATGACCACCAATCTGTCCATTCAGCCACTTTACAGATGAAGAATGGGGTGTGGCCGGGGAAAGGACATGTCTGTAGTCACATAGATAATTTGTGAGAAAGTCAGGTCTAGCATTCAAGTATTCTGACTCCAACGCTCTTATTTCCTATTGGCAAATAAACACAACAACAGCAACAAAAATGAATATGCTGTGGCTGGCCAAGGACATCATTTGATCAAATATCTTGTTGTCCAGTCTGGGAAATGGGGCTAGCACTCGTAGGTGGCTTGCCTGAGCAAGGCCAACACACTTACCAAGAAGACAGTCAACTAGACACTTCCAGAAGAAATCTCTGCAGTCAAGGCCAGCCACCCGTTGCATCATTTTTAATTTGTGCCTTCAGTCCCACACTGCCTGAACTTATTCATGATAATCTAAGGAATGGGGACCTTCTTGGGAATAAAAGTTTTAACAAAGGAAAAAATCAATCTCAGACCTAGGGAATCCCAACTCTCTCACGCTTGGTCCGCAGGCTTGCATGCCGTGCAGGAGCGCTCTGCCCTGGCTGGCAGGTTCCCAGGGCAGGATTGCAAGGCTCGGGTGTTGGGAAGCCAGTTTTCTGAGGTCAGGTGGTGCAGCCATTCACACCACAGGGAGTTGGAAGGCAACCCTGGCATTTGGAAAACACAGGATGAGCACAGTATGAGGACTTGATGGTGCTGCCACCAGGGGGAGCAGAAGTTGGTGTTAAGCATTGGCAGCCATCGCCAAGCCGTGGAGCTCTCACTGCGAACGAACCCCTTGGCACAAGTGAGTGGAGGACAAAAGGAGGTGGATGCTTGGGGAGTTGAGACTTGGGGTGTTCAGACACATTACCCCCAAATACAGCACCTTGGTATCTGAGAAAACAACAGAAGCAGGAAGTGTACTCTTATCTTTCTCTCACCCTTCCTACACCCAGAGGAAGGGAACATCATTATCACTGAAGACACAGAGACACAGAAAACAATCTGACCAGACAGGCCTTGCTAAGTTCCCTCCACTTAGTTTGTTACCATTAGATCACACCCCCTTGGTCCAATCCTACTTCTCCATGACTATCCACTCTTCATCAAAACTGAGCATAAAAACTCACAAGTTTACCTGTTTTCTTTGGGTCTTCATTTCCAAAGGCTCCCATGACACATAAAACTTATGTTAAATAAATTTGAATGTTTTTCTCTTGCTAATCTTTCATTATGAGGTCTCAGCCATGAACCTGGTAATGGCAGGTGAGACAAACCCCCCCCAATCAAAGCGTTCCCTGGAAAGAGTACAGAGCACAGTGCAAAGGGAGATCTTGCTCAAGTAGCCCCTGAAACTCTGGGTGAGGACATATCTTTAATAGAACACCTTTCCTTTTTGT
Organism: Avahi laniger; assembly: GCA_963575035.1. NCBI lineage: Eukaryota > Metazoa > Chordata > Mammalia > Primates > Indriidae > Avahi > Avahi laniger. Next base: position 45,074 of record CAUYSK010049277.1, read on the forward strand.
GTTATTTGCATTGAACAAAGTGTCATAGGTACTTGTTGTTGTCCTTGGATAATAGCAACCCTTTTGCTTTCGAAAGTATCCTAATTTGATGAAAAATCATTATGATCATCCTAGTCACAGGGCCCTTTGTACCATGTTTTTCCCAGAGGTGATGATTTAAAATACTATTTTTGAGCACAATCTCTCGTGTATACCAAGAATGAGAAACAGTTGGCACACCAGTCCACCTCCCACCTCCATACCCACAACAGACATTGCTAATGGATCACAGCTCTCTTTCCCACTGGTCCCAGACAATCAGAATCTTCGTAAAACGATCCTCCAAGACAGCCAAGAAAATGAGCCGATGCATGAGCCGATGTTCATTTGCCCTCACTAGTCTGTTCATGAAGCCACTTGAGAGGGCTTCAACTTCCTGAGGCCATGAAGACAAAGCCATAAAAACCCTGCCTGGCTGAACCTGGGCATTTGACTTAGCCAAAGCCAAGACTATTCTCTCATTTCTTTGGGGATTGGCAGTGACTTCTGCCCAGGATGCTCGGAATCCAACCAACAGTTTCTGACTTCCAATCAGACCAAACCAGCTAGAGCCCCACAGTTCTATTTAGAGCCCTATATTTGGATGCCTATGTTGCTCTAAGGAACAATCTATGCAGTGGCTTGCTATAATGCTAGGGCCTCCACTTGGCTTTACGGATCAAGTTTCACTAGTTTTTTTTTCCCCTCCTCTCAGATTTTGGCTACGGTAGAAGGCCAGTTCAGACAAATTCTGCTAAAATTTAATGCTGCTTTCTAGAATAAATGTTTTATTTCTTGGTATTAGAAAAAAAATTCATTTACATGAGTTAGGAAACACCTTACTACAAAAGTGTACAGTGAACACTGAACATTTTCACTAAGATAGGACACGATGACATAGTACAACTTGAAATTGAAGAAATTTGACCTTACAAAGAACTCCTCACCTTGGAAGAAGGGGAGATGCTAAAATAGGAAGGCTAAAAGGCTAATGGAATGCTTTTCCAAAAATGGACAAGGTTCTAAAAAGCATGCTAGTATGGAAAGGTGAGAGGTAGGTTAGCACAGTGAAGGTGGTGAAGAGAGTGAAAGCAGTTTAGGCCACAGCATTAGTGAGGAAGGTCTCTCCAGAGGGCATGTGAGAGCTTGCTGGAGGTCAGAAACTTCCATCGTCCACTCAAATCCATTTATTTTTTTCAACAAGTATTCACTGAGCACCTACTGTGTATCAGGCACTATTCTAGATGCTGGGGATAAAACAATGAACAAAATAAACAGAAATAAAACTCTCTCTTACATACACACATACACAGCCATTAATAGTGCTTTTACCTGGATGGTGGGGTTATTGGTCTGTAGGCCCCTTTGGGCCCATCCATATATTCTAATTTTCTATAATAAACATGAATTTTTATTAATATGAAAAATATTACTTAAAAATTAAATATTAAAAAGAAGGCACTGAGACACAAGAGATAAGGCAACAGGCAGCTTCAGGACACTCAGTTTCTTTTGTTCAATTGAATTTTGAAGGTGGGGACAAGGAAAACCAAGTCACCTGGAGTACGCCCCTCTCTCTAGTGACCTTGTGAGACCTTAGCCACGGGGGCTTGGGAGGACCTGAGGTGGGGAGGGAACTAACAGCAGAAATGACACACAGTCCTCTGCTTCATCTAATGCAGAGCTTCTTATCCTGCCAGGAGAATTTTTTAGCACAATTAAGCTGTTCAGTAGGTTCAATAAAACCCTCTGAAATAATTTGAATATATCCTTACCCTCAATAATTATATATACAAAAAAAGGAGAAAGAGAACATAGTGTTTTTACAATAAGATTCTTTCCTGTTGAAACTATAAATGGGGAAAAAAAATCTTTCTTCTTTCTTTTCTTTTTTAGAATTAGCATCAGGATAATACTGGAGAAGGGAATACATGTCAAAAGAAAAAAAAGATTATATAATTCTTTCAAATGATAATGATATTGAAAGGCACTCTTTTTACCCAACAAGGGTGTGACATGCCCACCCCAACCCTTCTCTATCAGTGGCCAGGAAACAGGGCGGAGCAAAGTCCCACCCTAGTTTTGAAAGAAACTAAACTAGCAGCTCTGTCCAAATTTCAAGTAACTGATATAATTTTCGGTACATGAACAGCATGATTTAGAAATGGCAACATCAGAGCTGGGTTAAGTCAACAACCAAGCCATGGCCCTCAAAAGGACTATACTTTACAGTTCAATTGTGGCAAGAAAAAGATTCCACCTATAAACTCTTTCGAAAGTAATTGCCTTAGAAAGTTCCAGACAAACCAGTTCCTCTTTGGAGACCAGCCCTAGATGATGCTGTTACCACATTAGGAAGAAGTTGCTGGTGCTCAGGGTTATAAAACAAGCATAATTAAAGGAAAAAAAATGGAAAGACTGGGACAGAAAAACTCTACATCTCATGTTGCCTGAGCCAATTAACTGAGTCTAGAAATCCTTATTTCATTTTCTCACCTACCAGCCTCTTGAAAGGCAGAGTCATTATCTGGGTTAACAAACTACACAATGCACACCTGGTCTTCCAGTTTCTTTCATGGGTATGTTGCCTCCATTTCTTTAGTATCAGAGTGAGGCACCAATCTCCTAGCTGAGAATCTGACAAAGTGGGCACTCTCTCAGTGGTTGTTGGGGATAGATGGATGAATAACTGGATGGATGAGTGGATGAAGGGATAGGTGAATTCGCTGTTATGTAAGATTTGTCCTGTAAGAACCTGGATGTCACTGCGTCTGTCTTCAAAAGAGCCATTCACCTTAGCAATAACTTTAGCTATTCGTTCCATCAGCAATTTATTGATTTTCTGCAATATTCTAGGCATCATGCAGGATACAAGAACAGAAATATGTGACAGAATTCCACTCTAGTTGAAAAGAAAAGACAGGCAACAACTAGCAGTAGAATATAATCAAATATGAAAATACATAAAATAGATTCAACCCTAAAGGGATTCAGAATAGGTCAAAATCAATGAATTTATGGCAAAACTCACCAAGAAGAAAAGAGTACTAACGCTATTCATATAACACCTTCCAAAGGTGAGGATGGACTGGCTAATCTAAAAGAATATTTGGAAGATTTTCTGAATTTATTTAAAAGGCCACTTTTTCATCCAGAAGTACCAAATAGCATATAGCAGAGAAATTACTAGTTAGATAGATAGATAGATAGAAGAAATAATAACTTTCATTTGATTAAAATCTTCCAGCAGAAGTTGGCAAGTCAAATGCCTTTGGGGACCAACTAGGTAACTCTGATCAAAAAGGTATCACACGCATTTTTTGACTTAGTTCTTGCCACAATCCTCTGAGAAGATACAAATTTTATCCAATTTTACAGATAAAGAAACAGAGGCCCCAGCATGTTCTGGCTCTGCAAGTTTACTAAGTTGGTCAAAGTCACACAACCAACAAATGGTAGAGCAGAGAATCAGGGCAGGAAGTTCCGAATCCATAGCCTCAGCCCTTCACCACTACCCTCCCCTAAGACAGAAGCAAGTGCAGGGGGGATGGGGGTGCTGGAATCCCTTGATGGTGACCAGCCACTACTGGGCTCTAGCAGACTGGTGCCATGCCACAATTCCAGGACCCAGGGAAGTAAAAAAAAAAAAAAAAAAAACACACCCTCTTAACTATGACATTGCTTGATTTTCGAACATTGACAACCAATTCAGTCTTTAAAAAATAAAAAGTAACCACTCTACATACCCAACAAAACCTTCTGCAACAAGCTCAGGCAACCTCTGCCTTCCACTTTGCCAAGGTTCATTTCACTTATGTTGTTTTATTTTTCACACTAATCCTGTGAAGAAATTATGATTATTTCTGATGTATAGATGCAGAATCCATGAAGGCTTAGGGAGGGTAAATGACTCCCCTGCACCTGTTCACAAGAAGAGGGCCTTGATTCAAAGTCCTGGTCCTCAGCAACAAAGCCAAGCTTCCCTGAGCTCGACCACATGGGTAAGAGATCCCCACTAGGCAGTCTGCTGGAGAGCTGTCCTTTGATTTATGGGTTATTTACATTTCCCTATGAAAATGTAGCCACCTTTAGGCAGGGTCATGGGTTACGTATTCACCGGTCAGTGAACCTCGTACTTAATGAACATGTGTTTGAAAGAATGAACCAGATCTTTTCCAAAGACCAGTTTTCAAAAAAAGGAAAAACAAAGAGCAGTTTTCCTTAGGAAAACATTGCAGACAGCATGAGATGAGCATTGGAGCCTGGGAGCCCTGTGGTAGGGTAGAATAAACACCAAAACAGAAGCAGAGGCACAAGCATTTGTCTGCTTCACAGTTTTGCCTAGAACTGGCACTGGTGGCTCCATTTCTCCTCCAAGAGACTCAAAAGTACCAAATAGTTTCCCCAAGGTGCTCAGCTAGTGAGAGAGGGAAGTTTGAGTGAGACGTCCGGTATTCTGTCTCCAAGTTTAGCGTTCTCTTTTATTTTACTAGGGTGTAGTCCCTTGTTTACCACAACAGACTAAAACTAAGACCTGACCTTGCAGGCCTCCAGATTTAATTCACTATGGAGCTATGAACCAGACCCCTAAGAAAATTCTGGGAAGAGCCTTTCTTCTTAAAAAAAAAAAAATCATGACTTTTAACTGAATCAATTTTCATTGCCAAAAACTGGGGGGAAATAGAAAACTACATAAAGAAAATAAAGTCACCCATAATCTCTCCAACCAGAGACAACTGCAATTTGGAGTTATTTCTTCAATCTTTTTCTGAAGTGTGAATGTGTGTAGAAATTTTTACAGAATTGTGATCAGGCTATATATGCAATTTTGAAACTTGTATGAGGGGGTCCTCAAAAAGTTCATGGAAAATGCATATTATGAAAAAACTATGCATGAATTTCAAACATTTTTTGCACCAAAATAAACTTGTACTAACTTATTATAACATATCTGAACAGGATCCAATTTGAGGCACTAAGAAGGATATAATATCAGTTTGAAAAGAGCCCTTATCAGAGCAACATGAATTCTGCTAAAATTGAAGCAAGAACAAACATCACATTTATGGCAAAGCTTGGGTAAGAATGGTGAAATCATTGCTCTTTGCAAAAAGTTTTAGGGGGACAATGCTGCAAAGAAATCAGCAGTTTACAAATGGATAACTCATTCTAAGAAGGGACAAGATGATGTCGAAAATGAACCCTGTAGTAGCAGACCATCCACACCAATTTTCAAGGAAAAAATTAATCTTGTTTTAATCTTGCTCTTGCCCTAATTGAAGAGGACTGACGATTAACAGCAGAAACATTAGCCAACACCACAGGCATTTCAATTGGTTCAGCTTATACAATTCTGACTGAAAAATTAAAGTTGAGCAAACTTTCCACTCGATGGGTGCCAAAACCATTGCACCCAGGTCAGCTGCAGACAAGAAAGAGCAAAGCTTTCAATGGAAATTTTAAACAAGTGAGATCAAGATCCTGAAGCATTTCTTCAAAGAACTATAACAGGAGATGAAACATGACTTCAACAGTATCATCCTGAAGACAAAGCACAATCAAAGCAATGGCTACCAAGAGGTGGACATGGTCCAGCCAAAGCAAGAACAGAGCAAAGGTTATGGCAACAGATTTGGGGATGCTCAAGGCATTTTGCTTGTTGCCTTTCTGGAGGGCCAAAGAACAATAACATCTGCTTATTACGAGGGTATTTTGAGAAAGGTAGCCAAAGCTTTAGCAGAAAAACACCCAGGAAATCTTCACTAGAAAGTCCTCTTCCACCACGACAATGCGCCTAAAATTTTGTGAGAGTTTCAATGGAAAATCATTAGGCATTCACCTTACAGTCTTGATTTGGCTCCTTCTGACTTCTTTTTGTTTTCTAATCTTAAAAAAAATATTTTAAGGGCACCCACTTTTCTACAGTTAATCATGTACAAAAGACTGCATTGACATGGTTAAACTCCCAGGACTCCCAGCTCTTTAACAATGGCCTAAATGGCTGGTAACAACATTTACAAAAGTGTCTTTATCTTGATGGAACTTAAGTTGAGAAATAAAGTTTATACATTTTTTTATTTTTATCTCTTAATTTCATTTTTCCACTAACTTTTTGAAGTCCCCTGATATCTTCACTTCTTTTATCTTAAACATTTTATCATATCATTATAATGCTTCAAAGACGGACATTTTAATAACTGCATAATACTACAACAAATGGATCACTATAATTTATTTTGCTAATTCTGCTGTTGGGAATTTAGGTTATGGCCATTTTTTTGCCATCACGAATGATGCTCTGATGAATAACAAATTGTCTTTATTTCCAGTTAGTTCTTCAAGATGCATTTAAAGAAAAGGAATCACTAGGTGACAGGGCATGCACTTTGAGGTTCTTTGTATATATTGCAAACATGCTTTCCAAAACATTATAGCATTTCACAATAAAGTTATATGTGTTTTTTAAAATACTGTATTTGCCCCTTAGTCTTCCTAAGCTTCAGAAACAACTGCTCTTCTAAAGAGATGGGGCTCCCTTTCCTTGTGTATCACTAAACAATACTTAGGCAATAATGCAGCTGTGTTCTTCCCAATGAAGCTTTCACTTCATTTCATTTCATTTTTGACTAGCAAATAAACATGAAACACTTGCTAAAAGAGGCAAAAATTCACTTTATTGTTTTTAAAGAGCCTCTGGTGAGTAGGCTGTTGTGAAGTTCCATGAAACAGCTGAATTTACCCCACCATATAAATCAAGATGAGCGGGTCTGAAGGAAAAGCATTCCATTTGAAATGGCAGCAGCGGTCTGGAGCTGTGTGGCCAAAATGCCCATTAGCTGTTTGTCAGGAATATTTTTAGAAAGTGCAGAACAAGACTGTAAGGAGAACTGGCACTAAGGTGTCACCCTCTCCCCAGGAATCCGCCTGCAGCCTTCAGAAGCTGGTCTGCAATCAGCTGTGCTCTCTGAAATGACAAACCCAGCACATGCACACACCCCAAACAATGCTAAAAGCACCACGGAGCAAGGACACACGGTTGGCTGCCCAAGTGCCCCTCCATGGATCCTCTTCAAGATTTTCACTTACTACAGGTGAAGAATTTCTGTTATCAGACTGTGCAGACATGAGAAAGTCTGAGATTAAAGTTGAGGGCTCCATCTGTGATGAAGTGGACTGCCATGTTCTCAGCTCTCTGGAACGGAATGATTCTGGGAATAATTCCCTTGATCTAAATACATCATAGATTTCATACCTTGCAATCTCTCTAACATTCCCAAAATGACATTTTCATTGCTGTTCTTCAGGTCTGCTGTCTTTCGTAGTGACTGAAGCTTGTGCTTAGGCAGAGCTGGGTGACCCTGAGTGAGTTATGCAACCCCTCTGAACCTCAGTTTCCTCATTAGAAAAGTGGGGCTAATAGCAATGTCTGCCTTAGAGGGGTCTTGTGAGAATTAAATGACATAATCCACATAAAGCATGTAGCAGAACATTCAATCTATAAAAAGCCCTGAGCAAATGCTAATTTTAATTCTAGTGGTTATGATATAGTTCAAAAGCAGATTTATCCAGCTATAAATTATTGGTATATTTTACTTCTGGATACCACTACTCTCTAGCCTCCCTGCCAGAGAAAGGAAAAGAAACAAGATGAAACTCAAAGAGTCCATCTGCATTATTTTAGCCACTCCTGTAAGCCACATAAGGGGAGGAGGAGTGTGTAACAACAGCTAAAAATGAAATTATTGAATGACCTATGGCTACTCCAATGTCCCCATTTAGCATCTCTCGGAGGAAATGAAGACACAAAAAGGAGGTACATTAGCATGAACTCTGCCCCTGGATCCTAGCGTCTCCTCTTCAATAAGAAGTAGATTGTGCTGAAGTTCCATAAAATGTCTGGGTCCATCCCAGTCCTAAGGTGTAGGTGGACATACTTTCAGGTTAAGTGGCACCACAGACCTGGGGTCTAGCCTTATTCTGCCACAGATTAAGCAAGTCATTTCCCCTCTCTGGTAAAATAAAGGGACTGAAGTAGAGGTCATCTCTAAACTTCTTTTCAGTAATGTGAGAATACGTGGTTCCATCCTCTTAAGCAATTTTAAGATCTAAAATCTATTATTTCTGGTGACTCTTGTAGAATTCTCTTCTTTGTGATATTGCAGTTGTTTACATCAGGGTGAGGAATTGAGTCAAAGAGGTAGGATGGGAATTGGAAACAAGGTGATATGGCTGCTGGTAGACTTGTGGGATTCAGTGTGGAAAAACCTGCACCGAACTAGGTCATGTCAACAGGTATTTACTGAATAGCTCCTCACAGCCAAGCCTAAAACAGATCCTCACACAATGCCATGGTACCTGCCAGCGCTGTGCAGACATCCAGGCAGAACATGAGCAGTAACAGGAAGATAAGCCAAAGGCAAGAAATCCTATTGATTATTTTAATGATATTCTTTTATGTTTACTTACAAAGTTGTCATACATCATTAAATATTTCATTGAAGGATATTTTCCATCAAGTGAATAGCTTAAAACCCACACAGCAAAACACAAGATACTGTTAGCATCACCTCCATTTTAGGTGATTTTGATTTAGTGCATTTCCCTGCCCCCCAGGTAGGACCACCTTACCGATTTTATTCCTAAAACTGCCACCTTAGAATTCCTTTGTGTGTTTTATAATTTGGACTATTTTAAAATACAGAGTTTTTATAAAATGGGTAATGGAAGGTCATTTTTGGGCTCTTCTGGTTGGTTATCTCCAGCAGGCTGGTAAACCATGTGCTCTCATCTCTTATACTTCTGTTTTATAGATTTAAAAAAGCATCAAGATCCAAGTACCAAGAGAATGCAAGGGAGCAGAGACCCAGTGACAGCGCTAAGCACCCCCACCATGGCCATCACAACTACACACAGTAGGCAAAAATGGTGTGTGAGCTGTGCCAACACAACTTCAGAACCAACTACTTCAGCCCATCCCTCCAACCCAACAGCCACTTCTAAAGCCCTCCCCTCCTCCTCACCTTCCCTGCCAATCTGGAGCTGCCACCAGACCCAGCCACCACATATAACCACAGTTCTTCAAGATACAATGGAAAGAGTCAACTTTGGACAAGTATATCTAATGGTTCCAATCGACCTGACCAAGAAATGAATCTCTTTAATTAGTGAGAACCCTTAGAGGCAAGGGATGGAAAGCCGACCTGAAGAGCAGAGATCAAAAAAGGAATTTACTGACACATGTAAATGAAAAGTCCATGAGGAACTGAAATATTGTGATTTACGGTAAATCTTCCTTTCAGGGGCAGCTCTTGAAATCTCTTAAGTGACGAGTGTCTTTATGTACACCAATGAGATGTCTGGTGTGTGTGGGGGGGGGCCCTGGATAGACTCAGGATGGGGACTGGTTTCCAGGGGAACCAAGCATATGATCAGAGGGTCAGTATTTTCAGCCCCAACCCCCAGCCTCTGGGGAAGGGAGAGGGGCTAAAGGTTGAGCTGATCACCAATGGCCAGTGATTCATTCAATCATCCTTATGGAATGAAAAACTTTTATAAAAACCCAAAAGGACAGGGTTCGGACAGCTTCTGGATTGCTGAACACACCCAGGTTCTAGGAGGGAGGAGCATCCCGAGAGGGTATGGAGGTGCGCCCACTCTCCCACCTGTACCTTCCCTCTGCACTTCTGCATCATCTGCACCCTCCAGCACATCTTTTATTATACACTAAAATGGCAGACATAGGTGTTTCCCTGAGTTTTGTGACCATCCTAGCAAATTATCTAATCCAAAGAGGAGGCTGTGGGAAGCCCAGTATTATGCCCAGTCAGCCAGAAGTACTTGTGAAAACCTAGGACTTGATACTGGTGTCTGAAATGAGGGCAGTCTTATCGGACTGAGCCCTTAACCTGTGGAGTCGGATGCTAACTCCAGGTAGATAGTATCAGAATTTAAGCAAATTGTAGGACACCCAGTTGTTCATGTGTATGAAGAAACACACATATCTGGTTACAAAAGTGTTCCCTGTTAGGTTGAATGGGGGTATAGTACAAGAAAAGTTTGTTTTTCCTACATCGCAGGAATGAAGATAGCTCACAGCACAGCTGGATCCACATACGCTGTCACCAGGAATTTTGGCTTTTCTGTCATCTGTACCATTCTTTTTTGGGACTCAGTAAGCAATATCCCAAAATGAAGGCCTCTGAAGCAAAAGTTTTTCTCTGACCTTCTCGTGTCCTCCTATCTCTCAGTCCCATTCCCCCCCGAGGATAGCCAGAGAAACTAGAATCTTTCTTCCCCAAGGTGGGTCATAGGAACCAGAACCCCTTTTCCCCAAAGCCAGTCAAAAAACCTAAAAACATTACTCTAACTTTCCCTCCACCTTTCTGTTTAAAACTTGGCCATAGAGAAATATCTGACCTACCTGTTTGACTGTAGGTCATAAGACACCCATTCCAGAGAGGGTCCTGCCTCACATTCAAAGGGAAGGAATTCATACCCAGAGAGGCCAAGAGGAATCTAGACAGGCCTTGCTGGGTCTCCCCACTCGGTCTATTCACATTAGATCATACACTTCCTGTCCCATCATACTTCTACACGGCTGTCCACCCTTTGTTAAACCTGAGCATAGAAATGGACAACTTCCCCTATATCTTTGGGTCTTCATTCTGAAGGCTCCTGTGTACACGTTAAATAAACTTACACACCTTTTCTCCAATTATCTGCCTTTCGCCAGTTGGTTTTTCACCAAGTCTTTAGGAGCGAGGGGAAAACTTTTCCTTTGTCTCAACAGCTTCCTTCCCACTTGGCACTCTGCACATGGCAGCACAAACAGCTGCCAGAAGACAAAGCTTCTATCCTATCAGCTGAGAAACCCAGCTCAGAGCACATGCGTCATTCTCAGTGGTTCTGGAAAGTCTTGGGACAGATTCATTGTCTGACTTGGATCACCTGCCTGTCACTTAGCCAACCCGTGAGTTTTGTGCCTGCTCCTAGGGCCCCAGAGTGGGCCAGACCACAGCACGTGCACTGAGAGTGAGAAAGGACGAGCTCCAAACCAATAGACAGGGGAAAAGATGCCAGGAAGACGGAGACCAAAGAATATCCCCAAAACACAAGGCTTACCTGTCTGAACCATTTTAATCCCCAAGGTTTTTCTATCCTCAATTTGATGCATACTAAATACCATTTGCAATTCTCTTAAATCACAAAAAGTGTTTCCCAGTCAAGAATTGGAACATCACCAGCACCTTGGGGGCAGCGCTCGTACTCCCTTCCAGGCGCTACCCACCTAAAGGTAACTGATTTCTAACACCGCAAATGGGCTTTGTCTGTTATTATACTTCATGTAAATGGAGTTGCAGCTGTACCATTTTGTGATTGTGTATTTTTCTGTATGTATATTAATACTCCAATAAAAAACTAATTTTTTTTAAAAAAGAGCTGTTCCTGATATTTTCCCCACCATATCAACATCATAAATTGTGTAATTTTCAAGGACTTTCTCAGCTCTCTCAGAAATGGCCTTCTCTCCAAAGGAAACAATCTCTTAGATAGCGAATTCTTTCAGCATCTGCAGTAAACCACAGGTAGCCAAGATCATAAGAGGTGGAGCCTATATGAGGGACGGGCCATGTTTTTTTGGACTCCCAGCTCTTTCTGCACAGCCTGCAGGCCTGGGCTCCATTCTCTTACCAGTGGGCATTTAGGAAAACATCTTCCTTTCCTGGTCTTTGCATCTAATGTCAGAAGTGGGCAGAGGACAGCTGTCAATCAAGTAATGGTTTCCCAACAAACCTTGGAAGGCTCATGGGTAGAAGAGACAGGGGACATCATTGAATCACTCCAGCATGTGGTTCAGGGATCCCTTAAAAAACAATGAAAGTAACAAACTCTTTTCCCACCTGTCCACATTGAAACTTATCTGTGGATAAACCCCAAGAATCTATGGATTCCAGGTAAAAAAAAAAAAAGAAACTTCTCTGTAGGGCAGAACCAGGGCAGGCCATCAGGTAGGGCTACCCATGAATGCAATAGCCAGCCTTGCATCGCAGGGTTTCCCACTGCTCTGGAATTATGTATGCAGAAGACGGAGGGGCTTCTATAAAGTCTGTTATAGACAGACTTCCTATGATACATGAGATGATGGATTAAATGATTTTTAAGGCTCTTTCTAATACTGAGATTTCACGGTTCTAGCAAAACCCCTCTAATAGTCCTAACAGTAGTCTGGGAGCTAAACCATTGAGAGCAATGCCTATTCCTCAAAAAGTTAAACACAGAATTACCACATGACTGAGCAATTCCACTCCTGAGTATATACCCAAAAGAACTAAAAACAAATACTTGTGCGCAAATTCAAATGTGTTCATGTAGCACAGCAGTATACACAACAGCCAAAAAGTAGAAACAACCCAAATGTCCATCAGGAGATGAATGGCTAAACAAAATGTGTAAATTTACACAATAGAACATTATTCAGCCATAAAAGGGAATGAAGTCTGATATATGCTGCAACATAGATGATGACAACATCAAACCAGACACAAGAAATCACACATTAAAGATTTCCTATAGGTAAACTATCCAGAATTAAGTTCATGGAGGCAGAGAGCAGGTTAGTGGTTGCCAGGAGCTGGGAGGGGGCAAATGGGGAGTGACTGCCTAATGGGTATGGGGTCTCCACTGAGGAATGACGAAAATGTAGAACTACATAGAAGTGACGGTTGCACAGCATTGTGGATGTACCAAATCCCACTGAATTGTACACTTTTAAATGGTTAATTTTACCTCAATTTTAAAAACATACAAATAAAACCAATACTGAGTAAATAGGCTCTATACTGACCTGGGTACTCTGGCTGCTTTGCAAATGCAGCCCTGTCATTCTGGGCCTCTTAA
>CAUYSK010049280.1:0-16866 GCA_963575035.1 Avahi laniger
AGGCCTGTGTCCTGGGCCTCAGAGATCAATCCCTGACCCTGCCAGGGAGAGGAGTGCTGGTCTCAAATCACCCATGTGGTACATAAGCTGGATGGATGCCTCTCTGCCTTGGGATTTGCCCCGCTCTCCTGGAGTCACCAGACAAGCAACACCGGGCAGGGATGGCAGGTATGGAGCACACAGTCTGTGTACCCCTCAGTCTGCTGTAGGGCCCCACAAGGAAGTGTCACGTTCCTTGGAGAGGCCTCCATGTGATGGCTAAATTGTCTCTCTGGGCACCCCCGGATAGGGAGGGGGAAGGAGAGGATGGAGCACTATGGCGTTTTCCCATAGGCTCGGGTCTGCACACGGGGAGGTGCCCCAAGGGAGATGGGAGCCCGGCGCTGTGTCTGCAAGAAGCCACTGCTCACTGGCGGCAGCCATCTCTGGGCTGGTGTCGGCAAGTCTCTCCAACCGCTCAGGAGCCACCAGCAGTCCGAGATGCAAGGGAGGGGGAAGTTAACCGCTCCACCTACCCTTGTCGCTGGTCTCCAAGCCTCTCGGGACCTTTCTCCTTCCAGCTCTCCTCCGCAACGTCTTCCCGTGGAGTCTCCTGTAGTTTCAGGCACCCTTCCTTCTGACCCTTACCGGATCTATGTTTCTCTGCTAGTTTATTTTTTTCTCTTTCTTCTAAAATTTGTCTTTTTTGCAGAGACACTCTGACTGGGGGCTTTTCTCATCCGCCATCTTGGCTCACAAACTCATGATTGTTAATACTTGAAAAATGATGTTGATGAAGATGATACTTTAGCTGAACAAGAATAAAATAATTAAATATCTCAGAATTGGCATTAACTAGCAGTAGATGAACTATTACCAAGACTAACATATACACTAGCATCAAAATGGACCACATTCACTATGGTACTTTCCATATTATTAGGCAGGTAACATTCAATGTTCTTAGTTAAACTAACAGGCTTCACCGCACATTTAGGTAAACTACCTGCCCTAGACACCCTAGGGGACACTCATTCTAGTGTAAGAATATCAGAAAGTATACTTTTTACTTCTAATTTTATTATTCTAAAATAAAAGAGTCTCTGTCTTTGACTTTCTTGGTAAGTAGCTTTAGTTGCGGAATCAACTGTAAGAAATCTGATTTAAATCTTCATCCATAGGGAAGCTGTTGCTCGGTGAACCCCTCATCCTGCCCACGCATTTTCTCTTTCATGTAAAATCCATAGACTACTTTGGGAAACACTCAGAAAAGGAGTTTTGCAAAGTCAGACAACAGAAAAACTGTGTAAGGAACAAACTGTGTGGTTAGTGTTAACTTTTCTAAGTTTTTATTTGTCTATGAATGGTCATGATTATGATTTCTACCTTACGCATTGAACAAGTCATTGGCAAATGATCAAACATAAATTGATATGTACAGGAGTGTCGATGCTTTTCTTCTTCCCACACATGCCATATTCTAAACAATCTGAAAATAGAGACATAAATTATTTAAAGAAACTTTGTTCTCGTTCATCCTTCCTGATGTCCAGGCGGTGAGACTGAGCCCAAGTGCTCCCCCTTGTCTTGGAGCAGATGATGGCAGCGCGTTCCTCTCGGGCCCACCCAGAAGCTGCAGCAGGAACTTTGGTTCCTGGGGACAGCAGTGAATGAGTCCTGCACGGAGCTGTGTTCTCTGTGAAGGGGATTTGGCCTGAGAACAGGCGGTGACCACCGAGACTGAAACACAAGCCAGACGTAGTCGTGCCACAGTGCAGGATGGGGGGCCTGCCTCCAGAAAGTCTTTCTTCTCCCTAGGCTGTAGTTTCTCACTTGTAAATTAAGGACACAGGGCTGGAATTATGTCCGGGTCCCTCCCAGCTCTCTAGTTCCAGATCCAGGATCCTTACTGGAGGTCCTGTGCACGTGACCACCGTGCTTGATCGCCCTGCTGGATGCTGCTGCGGTTTCACGTGAGCATCCTCGCTACTGGCGGACGAGGGGGGATTTGCAGGGCGAACACTTTAGAGAAGCAAACTTCATGGAGGTCGTTATGTTTGTAGACATTTTAATGGTGCTGATGAAATTGAAAATACCCTGTAAATAAAGAAAACTTAGACAATGGTGACTAATCCAGGACCGAGAAAGGTCCTCACATCCTTGTTAAACATCGACGTGTTTCTTTTAAAAAGACAGCTCTTTGCACAGTGACAAAGTGAGCATACATCGCTCATTAGCATCAGAGCTAATGACATAAAGATTATATTCTGAAGACACATTGATCCCTTTCTCTGTTCTCTCCCAGGGATTTCCAGGAAACACAAATGCAGACAGCGTGGTGCACTATAGACTCCAGCCTCCCTTCGAAGCCAGGTTCCTGCGCTTCCTCCCTTTAGCCTGGAACCCTAAGGGCAAGATTGGGATGCGGATCGAAGTGTACGGCTGTGCGTACAGTAAGTGGTGCTTATTCCCAGTGGGAAATCACTGTTGCCCTGAGATGTTGTAAAAGCCAACGCTGGCATGAGATGTTGAACTTGACTTGTTCTGGCTTTTTAAATAACTGTGCAAGTAGAACTAATTTTTAATGGAAAGCTTTTTGGGTCTACCAATGAAAATGTGGACTTTAGTTATTGTCTTGTATAGCTGAGTTTAGAGATGGATCTCAACTAAAACATATGTGTCTTTAGATTCCCAGCGTTTAGCAAAGTACTTGCAGCATAGTAGGTCTCTCATACACCCGACACGGTTCAAACTGACAACAGGGGCTGCTTTTCTGAAGCTGAGATGATGCTCAGTGTGCGAATGCTAAGTGATGCTGGGGCTCATTTATCACGACGACTCAGTTCTTCCTGCTTTTCTCTGCTAACGTGACCATGACGCCCACAGTACAGCGGGCTGCGCTTCACTTCCCTTCACACAGTGGGAAGTTGTGTTTATGTATTAAGTCGGTTGTAATAAAGGTAGAAAGAACGGAGCTGACATGCGTATAACACAAGCACAAAGAGTAGGTGATGAAATTGCATGGAGCACACATACAGTTGTCATTTGATGATCCAGAACATACTTGTATTATTTCTTTACATTATTATCAAAATGCCTTATTGTCTAAATGAAACAAAACTTAAAATACTCCTGTATGGAATTGGAGAACAATTCAAAGAATAGACTGGATGGAAATGTCTTAAGTGGCTTAGATCTGGGTCAGGTTGGATCTTCATCTCACACCATTTACACACAGCCACCCCCTTTCTCCGCTTGGTTACAGCTTTAGCTTTGCAGAACATTAATTTTCTAAAGCGTAGTCACGATATCTGCCATCTATG
The DNA here is from genome assembly GCA_963575035.1 of Avahi laniger. NCBI lineage: Eukaryota > Metazoa > Chordata > Mammalia > Primates > Indriidae > Avahi > Avahi laniger. The sequence goes on from CAUYSK010049280.1 coordinate 3,303, forward strand.
CAGCGTCTAATGTCTCGGCTACTGTTCTCTCCATTCAATTCCTTCACCCCTGCACAGCCCCGCTGATTCCCCAGCTCTGCCTCCCTTTCCCAGCGTTTGCATTTCCGTGGGGCTGCTTCACCATCAAACTCCTCTCCCTCCATCGCTCGCTTCCTCCCACCACCGCGCTCTCTGCGATCTGCCACTGGGCTCCGCGTTTCGGTGGCTAAGATGTCTGATACTTAGAATTTTTCTTTGATGCTATGAAATTAGCTTCTTCTCTCATTATTCTGAAACAACTTCAGGTTTTCTGACTTCAAAGCAGAACATGCTCTTTGATGGCGATTTGCCATTAGCTCGATGTTCCTTCATGAGGAGACACTACTCCAGTTCCTTGGGCTGGAGGTTGGTACCCGGAAGATCAAAGCTCCGTGCCTGGTCCCGGGGAGGGCCACTGGGCAGTGCAGCTGTTGTGGAATCTGCTGGAACTGTGAGCTTCTGTAAACATATGCTGTTGGGCATAAGGGAATATTGGAAAAAAAAAAGAAAAAGAAAAGGCGAACATGCAGACGAATAATATATGGCCCCTGCTAACCAACTGAAAGTAATTCTTTAGAAAGAATGGGTCTTTACATTGTCTTTTTATCCTTAGAAGAATAATCATTCAAGTACAATGATTTTATTTTTGTTGTTAACAGTAATATTATTATATGGTTTATGATATATGGTTATTATATTATTTATGGTTTATGTTACTAATAAAGGTTTTAGCATTTTTATTTGTTTTTTCACTGCCCTTTTTATATTCTCAAACTTTGCTTATCATGGCATATGATGTCACTTACAGGCGGCATCTCTTCTGAGTTTTATTTTATCTGCTTTTCTACACTCCATTTACAATGATATTCTCATTATTCCTTCAAACGTTGTGTTTCCTCGGATTCCTGGCTTAGCATATGTGTTTTCTTCACTTCCACGTCTACAGTGGGGTGTGGGTGTGGGGTGTTCCCAGAACCATGCTCACCTGCACAGGTGGCCACAGGCCCTTCTTGACACTGCCGTGTTCTCCTGGTTCCCAGGCGTCTTCCCGTGCTCCTCTCTTTCTTGCCTTCCCCTGGAGGTTAACACTACCTGCAGGTTGGTTCTAGGCCTCTTATCCTACTCCCAAGCCCTCTCTGAGCCTTTATCCGCATGCACGCTTTGCAGTAGCATTTACACACTGCCCAATAACTTCCAAATCTGTATGTTCAACCCAGATCTGAGGAGCTTCAGCTTCTGGTACCTTCTCCATGGGTCACCTCTCCACACTGGGCCTGTGAGCACTTAAAGCACAACGCTCGGAGATGCAATTATCCTCTCTTCTCCTCTAGGAAATATCTGCTCCTTTTCCATTGTGTTCTACCTCACAAAATGTTACCAATAGCCACCCATTGACTCAAACCTCACTCTGCCTTCTAACTAGGTTGCGAGTCTGTCCATCTGCCTCCAGGTTACCCTACATTAAGTGCCAGCCTCCTAAATGAGCTACTCCTCTCCGGCCTTGGCCTCATCAGTCTTTATTCCATACTGTACTCAGATCGATTCCCACAGTGACGCAAAGTCAGTTCTCCAAACACACTTGAAGACATGCTGAAGACACTAGGTTTGTTTCCCAGAGCCCTGAGACTGAAAAATAAATTTCTTCTGCTCTAATGCCATCTGGACCTTCAGTGGCATCTCTCAAGAATAAGAGGGGAACACCCAGGTTGTTGTGTCAGAACCTGAGTCCATGGCTCATCTGCCCTCCATGTCCAATGAATCTCCAAATTCTGTACTCTACTCCCAAATCATGCTTTGTATTAATATGATTTCAATTCTCTCTAGCTCTACTCACCAACTTAATCCAACCCTGGTGTCACTCAGATCACTAAAATTGCTTTCCAATTTTAGGTCATTCTGTCTCTACTCATAGCTGACTACATTATATTCTCCACAGTGCAGCTCAAGTTACCTTTTGAAAATGCAGATCTGATAGAATTATGTCCCTGTTCAATACTTTCAGTGCCTTTCCTTTGCTGCTAAATTAATGTTCAGACTCCCAGCAAGGCCTGAGTGACCTTGTCCCTGAATAATTCTCCGATCTCACCTCTTGCCACCATCCCCCACATCACCTGCTACCTGTCCGCTGTTGACTGCACCAAGCTTCCTACAGGCTCAGAGCCTCTGCACCTGCGGTTCCCCTGCTTGAAATGCCCCTTCCCTGTGCTTTCAGCGCTATTGGCTTCTTGTCTTTCAGATCTTAGTTTTAATGGCGTTTCCCAGGCCCTCAGTCTAAATTTGGTTTCTCATTATGAATTCTCATGGAAGTCCACAGTCTGACTTCATGTGCTCCAGTCACTTTTGGTAAATGTATCTATATCTGTCCTGTTAGTGGTCTAATTTCTTTCCTCCTCATTGAATTTCAGGGTACACAAGGTGGGTAAGATATTTATGGCAGTAGCACCAGCACCTAGTACAGTGCCGGGAACAAACTGAGTTCACAGTTGCTCTATGTTGAATGAATGAAAGAATGAATGAGCAATTCAGAAAAAAATCTCTGATAGAAGACAATGAAAACTGAATAATTAATGAATCCAAATTTCAGATATTTATTTTACATTTATACTAACAATATACATAAAGCAAGTGTGTTAGAAATTAAATTTTTATGGATTTTGTTATTAAAAACCAGTAATATCTCCAGTAATAACAGCAAATATAAGACTTTCCAGTTATATTTCCATGATTCCATTTGATATTTGATATATTTGTGTAGTCAGAAAGGCAGATATTGATACCCAAATATTCCAAATAAGCAATTTGAGAAGCCACATTTAAGAGACTTCAGTGTAAAAACTACAGACAAGTATCAGAGACAGGGAGAGTACTCACGTCCTCTGACTTCCAATTCCATGTCCTTGATGGGTGATACCCGCAAAAGTTTTATAAAGGGTAATTATACGGACAGCTATTCTGATAGATTGAGACAGCGATTGATGGCAGCGACCTCTTCGCTACTTTCAGAGGGTCAGTATCACACCATAGTGTCCCTGTGTTTAAACAGTCAGTATTCGATTCTGTGTCTTCCTCTTTTTTACTGTGACAATTTTATTTTTTCTCAATTTCAGAGTTCTTTAAATCACTCTGCTTCCTTTTATATTAATGCAAAAAATAGAGCAGTCCTTCTCCTGTTGTTTTCTCAAGTGCTTGGTGTCCTCTCCATCCTTTTAATCCCCAACCCAGGAACGCAGGTTTTCAGGGCCTGCGTCCTGCTCCGTGCCGGGGCTATACTGTTTTCACTAGATAATGCTCTAATGTGCTTTTGTCTGATTTCGGTTTCTGTTAAATTAGGATTGGGCTTCTGTTCATTCGTAACTTGTGGGCAATAACTGCTGAAGAATAAAAGAGAAAGGTCAGTGTTCAAGGTTGACTTCATAAATAACCAAGAAGAGCTTGGTTCACAACTTTTCTCTCCCTTAATGGTGGAAAATTTGGGGACGGGCGGGGGTCTGTGAGGGGAGGATTCTTGCTTTAAACTTTAATATTTAGAGTATAGCTCAGATAATTAATAGAATTCCAAAGTGTCTTTCTCATGAAGAACTCTTTTATGATATCCCAAATGAAAATCATTTTTATTATGCATGATTCATTTTCTATTCACTATTCTGTTACGTTTTCTTATAACTTAGTCTTCAAATAGTGCTACGTGCCATTCAAACTCTCATTTAGCTGTGCTATTACCAATCAGTCCTTCTCTTATTCACCGTTCTAGCTTCACTTGTGATTAGGTTTACAGGATTTGCCAGGTTTGCAGATCAAATACAGTTGACTATTGACAGTTTCACATGGATTAACTTAGAGCTATGTTGTTCTCTATAGGAACAACAGAAGGCAAGTGGAGGTTTCCAGTTAAACAAAAGAAGTGGTGACTGGAGAAAATAAGCACATTCTATTATCTCCCTTCTAAAATTTTACTTGTGCTTGATTAGATTTTTGGGACATGGAAAATTTTCATAACTCATGAGGTAGTCTAAGTTCTGTGTTGCCTCGGTGGGTTCCTCCCTTTCTACGGGTCCTTTGATTTTTCCAGCACTTTGATATGTGCACGTCGTGGCAGTTTGCGTCCCTGGCACCAGTTCTGCAGCCCCCTTGCCAAGGCCTCACTATGAGGCCTGGGCTTCTCTGCCCCCAATGTTCGAGTTGGCCCCGCGTCCTGCTTTGGCTAATGACGGCAGAATCGACGGCGCACCAGTCCCAGCATCACGCCTTGAGGGCCTTGCTTTTTCCCACTGCTCTCCTCCACGTGCACTGCTACCGCGAGGTGAACACGCCTGAACTATCTTGTTTCACTACAAGGAAGGGACGCACCTGCTTTACGCGGTTCAAAGCTATTTCATTAAACACATATTGATTGGGAATTGTTTTGTCTTCCTTAAAAATTGATTATTTTATCATTATGAAATATTGTTATTTCCTCTAATATGCCTCTTGCCTGTAAGTCCACATTCTCTGATGACAGGAGCTTTCTTTCGGTTAGTGTTTGCATGGAATATGTTTTTCTATTCTTTACTTTCAAACTTTCTGTGTCTTTATGTTTAAGAACTCTCTCTTTGTTTCTTAAATCTGATCTGGAAATCACAGAGTTTTCGTTGGTATATTTAGTCCATTTATATTAAATGTAATTCCTGATATATTTGAAATTATAGCTCTTTATTCTTTGTTTTATATTTGGCCCACCAGTTCTATATTCCTTTTTTTTCCTTTCTTCCTTTCTTTTGGGTTAATCAAGTTTTATTTTTCCAATTTTTCCACAATTATTTGCTATTTTAATTTTATATTCTCCTAGAGACCTCAAAGTGCACCATCAACCAGTGCTTTTATCACTTTCCAAACAACACTAGGATTTCAGTTACATCAGTTTAAGCCCCTCCCACCTTATGTGCTATGTTGATATGTTTTAGTTTCATAGACACACATATGTATGTGTGTATATACACTTTATATCAAAAAATTTAATGTTAATATTATAATTTTTTTCACAGTCAGTATTCACTTAAATTTACCCATATAGTTACCTTTCCTGAATTTTTATGCTTGTCTCTGAATCAAATCCTTTCTGCTAGAAAAACTCCTTTTAGTATTTTTCTTAGAACATACTGGTGACACATTTTCCTGGTGTTTATTTGCTTGGGAAATGTCTTTATTTTATATGTATTTTTGAAGCCTATTTCAGCTTGCTGTAGAATACTGTTTTTATTTTCTTTCAGTCTTTTATGACTTTTAAAAATGACATTCCATTGTTTTCATCATTTCTGGTAAGAAATCAACAGACAATTGATTTTTATTTCTGTAAGGGAAGTGTATCTTTTTCTCCAGTTACTTTCTTTTTTAAATTTAGATTTTCTTTAATGTCTGTAAATAACATTTTAAAACTGATTTCTCAATCATTTTCTCTATAAAATTTATTTTATAGGCACTGTTGGATTTATTTTTTTTCACAGTATTTTGGGAGTACAAATGACTTGGTTACGTAAATTGTCTTTGCACTGCCTGACAAACGTGTGCATCCCCCAGACTGCTAGATGTGGACTTACCTATCTGCTCCTCCCGTTGCCCACCTGCCTGACACCCTGTGAATGTTACTTCCCATATGCGAACATTAGTGTTGATCAGTTAATACCAATTTAATGGTGAGTACATGTGGTATTTGTTTTTCCATTCTTGTGATACTTCAATTAGAAGAAATCACAGCAACAACAAAAATAAATAAATGGGATCTGATCAAATTAAAAAGCTTCTGCACAGCCAAAAAAACTATCACTAGAGCAGATAGACAACCTACAGAATGGGAGAAAATACTTACACGCTACACATCCGATAAAGGGCTGATAACTAGAATCTGTGTAGAACTCAGGAAAATCAGCAAGAAAAAAATCAAACAATCCCATCAAAAAGTGGGCAAAGGACATGAACAGAAACTTTTCAAAAGAAGATAGACTAATGGCCGAGAAACATGAAAAAATGCTCAACATCTCTAGTCATCAGGGAAATGCAAACCAAAACCACAATGAAATACCACTTAACTCTGGTTACTTTTGAGATTTTTATTTTTCCTATCTTTGCTTTTCAGCAGTTTTACTTTGATGTGGCTATTTCAGTTTTCATTGAACTTATCTTTTTTGGATTTCACTATATTTTCTTTTTCTATGAATTGATAAATTATCAGATTGGATAATTCTCCACTATTATTTTTTCAGACATTTCCTCTGCCTCTCATTCCCTTTCCTTCTTTCTGAGATTTTAATTACATCTATTTGAGACGTTTGTATCTTATTTTCCTCCTGTCTCTTCCTCTTTTACTCTCTCCTCCCTTTCTTTCTCTCTCCCTCTCCTCTTCCATCCTTTTCTCTATGGAAAAAGAGAAATGCTGCAGCCTAGATAACATTGTATCTTTGTGGGCTGTTTAGGTTATTAAGGCTGAAATGCCTGGTTTCCTTAAGCGCTTAAGTTAGTTGATATCCCTGACATTTCACTTTGACACTTTTTGGTTTATTTTTATTGTGAAGGTACATCCTCAGTCTTGCAAACACATATGTTTTGGCTTGTGTTTATTGTTCACTTCTTTTGTTTAGAGCAATTTCTGTGAAACCATGGATAAGTCAAAAATTTGTGTTATTTTCGAAAATGAGTTATTTTGAAAATGAGAACCAATGCGGTACAGACAGCTTGAAATATCAACGAAGTGTTTGGAAAAGATGTGGTTATTGAATGAACAGTACATAGATGGTTTGAGAAATTCTGTTCTGGTGATTTGATCTTGAAAATGAGTCATATGAGCGACCTCAGAGTGATGAACTGATCAGAATGACCTCAGAATGATGAACTGAAAGCTGTAGTGGAAGCGAATCCATCCCAATCTGAGAGTGAATTAGCAGCAATGTTTGATGGTACTATTCCAACAATATTGGACCATCTGAAACAAATGGGCAAGGTAAAGAAGCTGGATAGATGGGTTCCACATGAATTAAATGAATGTCAGAAGAGAAATTTTCTCAAAGTGTGCCTTTCTTTGCTGTCATGACATAAAGGTGAACCATTTCTACACTGTATTGTTATGTGTGATAAAAAATGGATTCTTTTTGACAATTGCAAGCATTCAGCACAATGGTTGGATAAAGATGAAGTGCCGAAACACAGTCCCCCCACAAAAAGCTAATGGTATCTGCTTGGTGGTCCAGCACTGGTATTAGCCACTACTACAGGTTTATGAAACCTGGTCAGTTGATTACAGTGGATGTCTACTGCAACCAATTGGATGAAATGATGAGGATGCTTGCAATTAAGCAGCCGAGACTGGTCAATAGAGACAGGCCAATTCTCTTGCAAGACCACATGTCGCAAAAAACAACACTGTTCAAACTTCGGAATCTGGACCTGGAAACTCTCTGCCATCCAATGTATTTACCAGATCTTGCACCAACTGACTAGCACTTCTTCCAGGCTTTGGACCACTTCTTGCAAGGAAAAATATTCAGTTCTCAACAAGCTGTGGAAAATGCCTTTTGCAACTTCATCGCCACTTGCTCTGCAGGCTTCTTCGCTGCTGGCATAAATAAGCTACTGTTAAGATGGCAAAACTGTGTCAATAATTTAGGTGCATATTTTGATTAATTGTACTGTTTCTTGTTTGAGATATAATAAACTACACTTTTGATTCAACATCAGATATTTCATGTATAATGACCTAATAGTTTACTAACCTCATCTTCTGCTGTGAACAATCACAACTGGTTGTTAAATACAACAAATGAGTCATTAATTTCAGTTATTGTCATTTTCAGTTTGGGGATTTCTATTAATAGATTCTAGTGAAATTCTCCCTCTTGTTATCTATTTTCTTGAAAATGTTAATCACATTCATTTGGAAGATTGTTAGCTAACTTCAATGTCTAGATTATCTCTGGCTCTTTTCTATTGTTTGTTTTTTCTCTTGTTCCTGTTTTCGATAGCTTGATAATTTTAGTTGCATTCCGAACATTTTGTACGAAAATCTGTAGAAGCTAGAGAGGACAAAATGGGCCTCGGAGAATCGCCATCCCAGCCTGTGACGGACTTTTAGATGAGGCACAGATCTAATTCAAGTAAGGCTGTAGCTGACTCAGTGCAGGGTCTCCGTCCCTCAAAGGCCGGGTTTGTATCTTATATCTGCAGCACGGTGCTTCCTTAGTCCCAACTGCAATCTGAGGGTTTTTATCAGAACTTGTTTCTGACAATCCCTGATTCCACTTTGTGAGTCCTGATGATCACGAGTCCGCAGAGACCCCCGTCTCGTGGCCCAGCCTCACAGCTGTCCTGCCACTTTCTGCTTGGCTGCTGCTCTCTTGCTCACGGCTCCTCGGGCACTGACAAATGCTTCCAGGGTAAAAGCAGAAGTCAGTGTTCTGAGCTTTTCTCCTTTCTAAGATCTTGACATTATCAAGTCCTGGCTGCCTTGGTAGCTCTTTAATACTTCCAAGAAGTTTATTTAAACTTCGTTTGATACGTATTTTCTACTTGTTCCTGGTGAGAAGTTCAGTCTTCTGCAGATTTGCCCGTCATAACTGAAAGTATAACTACATTTCTTTTCATGCCATGGAAATGCATTGAGGAAAACAAAGTGTTTATGATATGTATATAATTTCTTCATATAATATGTGTCTATAAGACAGTGTACTTAGTATTTTGAAAATTATCTTGCTACAAAACACTGAAGTGCTAATTAAATTTCAACAAGCATTTTAAAAAAATAAATAGAAACTCAAAAGTCAAACCATATCTATTAGTAATAAGTTAGAGAACCGGAATGTGAACCAGCTCACAGTGGATTCCAAATGTGTGAGTTACTGTTTTATGATACATCTTTACCAGGAGAATTGGAGAAGAAGAAAGAGAAAGAGGGAAGAAAAGAAAAAGAGGAGAAACATCAAGCATGACAATTGAGAAGGGAGATCAAGGCCTTCCCTGAAATGTAGAACCAAGGCCTGTTTTCCCTGTGTCACTGTCCCCAGAATGAAAGAACATATGTGAGTGAACAAAGGCAAATATTTCCCGGGAAAGCTTTGCATCTTTGTGGATTGGAAGATTCAAATATTATTAAGTTAATTTCCTCCCAAAATTGATCTATAGACCTATCCCAATATATTATTACACTAAAACTAACCAGTATGTCTAGTCATTAGAGAAATACAAATAAAATCACAATAAGAAATCACTTTACGCTTACCAGAATGGCTAACATTGAAAAGGATGGAAACACCCAAGTGTTTGGTAAAGATATGGAATGCTCATACATTGCTGGTGAGAATGTGGAAATGTTACTACCACTTTGGAAAACAATTTGACATTCTTCTAAGTTAAGTAAGCACTTACTATATAAATCAGCAACTATACTCCCATGTATTTACTCAGGAGAAATGATTGCATATGTCAACACAAAGATGTGTGCATGAATGTTCATGGCAACTCTGTTTATAAGAGCTAAAGCCTGGAAACAGCTCAAATGTCTGTCAGTGGATAAATGGATAAATTGTCACACAGTTGAATATCCTACAGCAATAAGAAAGAAAAGACTGTTGATAAATGCAACAGCATGCATGTATCTCAGAAACATGCTTGGCAAAAGAACCCAGGCACAAAATATATATATATGATTCAATTTTATAAAATTCTAGAATAGGCACAACTAATCTGTAGTTAGAGTAGATCATTTGTTGCCTGGGTCTGGTTCTGGGTCTGAGTTTAGGGGGATGGCAATGAATGGCAAATTAAATGGCAATTAATGAGTTGATATGAAATGATCTATTCCTTGACTTTTTGGCAGTCACAAAGTATATATTATACATTGTTAAAATTCATTGAACTGTAACCTTAAATAGGGGCATTTTATTATATAAAAATTATAACTCTATTAAGATGATATTCATGTTTCCATATTGGAATTAATATGCAATTTATTTAAAGAATAAACTTCTGTAATCTACCAATTCTCTCTAATAAATCATCCTCCAGATTTAGTGTGCATCCTAACTGCCTAGTTAACTTATTAAAAATGCAAATCCCTGGGTCTTACCCACAGAAATCCTGATTCATGGTTTGGTCGGGTCTCCTGTTCTAAAGTCTCCGACTGATGACTCCTAGTTGATTTAAATGAGGGTGGTTCGTAGAGTATTTTAGGAAAATTTCTGTGGATTAGTGGTGGTTTTTTTTTTTTTCTTTTTTAAGTTGTCAGTGTTTGCTCCTCATGGGGTCTTGGTTTTTCAATTATCATTTTCCTCTGAATGTTGATATGTCTCCCATGGGAAGAGATGCAAAGCAGGATTGGGAAGAGACAAGCCCCTGTTTGGAACTACAGTGAGTAATGAGAAGTCAGAGTTAAGAGAACATTTTGGGAGTGAAAATGTAAAGGTGAAAATATGGTTCAAGGAAATAGCAACTCAAGGAAATAAACTATTTTTGCCTTAGCTTTTCAAAGATTTCACATTTTGCTGGAGTCTATAGTAAGTAGATTCCTTCCCTGTCCATTCTTAGAAGTCATTCTGGGCCAAATGTCTATTTACAGAAGCATCACTGGGAATGTGGCAGAAATAATCATTAATATATGTCCTCTTTTCTATACTGTATGCTGCTGAAAAGTAATTCATTGCCATATGCATTTTTATCTTCCACCTAGCACTCAGAAGGCTTTCCGTGAATATTAGCTGCATGAATGAGGCCACATTTTAGCAAAATTACTTCTGACACAGTTCTTCCCAGACATGTGAATATTTCTATGACAAAGTTCTTTATCTTACAAGGATTAGTGTCTGGGTACCTTGTGAACACTTCTGTTCTTAGCTCCTTTCCAGTGTTCTTTGAGGAAATGATGACATGATAATTGTACCAATAATCTTCAAGTATTATCTCCAAACTCTTATTCTCTTCTAACAAAGGAAATGAAATAGACATACTTCTAAGTAAGATTTAGGTCACCAGTGATTGCAGTGAGTCAGTCAGGAATAAGCCGACAGACAGAAAAGGAGCTGTGTAAGCGCAGGTGGTTGTAAATCTGTTTCTCTTTGCCGAGTAGGATCTGATCATGGGACATGAAAATCAAAGATTTCCTGGGTTCTTCAAAAATTAAATTTCACATCATTTTAAGCTGTCCACTTTCCTATAAATCCCCTATGTGCTCTTTTAAACTAATTTCTGCCTCTTTTCTCTGCCCAATGCTCTAAATATAATGAGGCAGACATCCACTGAGGGCACCCCCGGTGCCAAGCACTGTGGTAAAACTACAGATACTAACTCATTCAACCCTCACAACAAGCTCGTGAGAGAGGAGGGTTCGTATTCTCACCTCACATATGAGGAAACTGAGGCACAGAGAGGCTATGTAGCTTATCCAAGATAAAACCAGGATTCGAGCCCATATGGTCTAACTCCTTATTCTCTGAACTGTTACACCAAAATATATATATATAATATATTATATATTATATATTATTATATATATTATATATTATATATATTATATATCATATTTTATATATATATATATAAAAAAGACTGGTAGTGGGACTAAACCAAAAGAATCTAAATATATAAGTACAAATTTAGCCTCAATACTAGAAAATGTAGCTCCTGATCCACTGGTGGCAGACTAACATATAAGGGTCCATATTGCTAATATTGATAGAGATTCAGTAGTCAAAACTATAACCTTAATTAATAAAGCTAGTAATTATAAACTCAATTCATATAAAATTAGACAAGCACTTTCTATTTTAAACCAAGAGCTGAGTTTTCCCCATTCATTTTGGATGGCAGGTCCTATATTCTGAAAATGTTGAGGAACTTTGGATTCTTATTATAAAGTGACCCTGACTGTTCAGTATCTCACAACATTTCTTATTTATACAATTGAATTTCATACAAATGATTTTTTTCCTGAAGGTTTCTGGTAAAAGATAATATTAAATGTGATCCCAAATGGTATTATTTTATTTTACAGTTTTTATTCAGATACATATTGTAGTGGATTATTTGTATATCTGATTATGGCTGTAAGAACTTTTATTTGCTATTACAAGTGTTTTAAAATGTTAAAAATATGACTTTTGTGGCCAAGTGGGGGAAAGGTTCACCTTTAGCATCACTTCTAAGCACTAAGACTTGAAATTTTGCTTCCCCATGGGAAGATCATATTCAAGGGAGACTCCATGGGACTCTCCCTCACCAGCCCTCAGGAGCAAGCGGCTGCTTACTTATGGACTAATGCTCTCCATCCCAGACATCATTGTTGTTCAGTTTCATGTTTTTAATGTATTGACTCCACAAATGACAATTGAGTATTTTATGCTGTTTTTTTAAAACTTGAATTTTTAATTTATTAATTTGTTTCTATTTTAAAATACACATTATGAGTTAAAAACATATTATTGCTAAATTTCTAATTACAAGCATTAGCAATCAAAATGGAGAGAAAATCAAGGCATTATCTAGAGAACAAAAGAGTTTCGAGGTCATTGCTCATGTCTCTTTTACTTGATAACTTTTTTACTATTCTATTTTGCCTGAGGGAAATGTTCCTGGAAATATACTCTACATGCCTTAGAAGATCAATACTGCTATTGAAGAGTAATAGCAGTTGTAAAGAGAACGGGGACAAAAATAGGTTGAAATAATCCAAGCTAAACCCTTTTAGAAATAAAACTATTTTTAGTGAAATAAAATAATAATAATAATAAAGCCAAAATATTACCATTGCCTTTAAGTAACAAAGACACAATAAAAACATAGCCATGGCATTGTCAAAATATGAAAGTCTCTAGTCAATCTTTTTTAAGTTTCCCTTAGTTTATGATCATGTAATTATCACAGAAGTCTTTCATTTGGATTTGACAGAGAGTTGTGTTATTTATCATGCACATAATTAGCTATATAACAAGGAATAATTATTTAATTTACATATATTTTACACGGAATGTGATATTTATTCATTATGCACTTGATACATTAATTGTTTATATTAACCAAATGTGAGAAAATCAAACTTTAAAAATTTTAAATGACTGCTTCATAAAAATAGACAATTTTTGAGGTGTGGTTTACTGTATAAATTTTGGATAATGTAAGTGAAATGGATAGCCATGTAAAAAGTACTAGTAATATTTTCGTGAAATTAAAAATGATAGATGATGCCTTCTCATTGGCTTGAATGACGTCAGCTAGTCAGCTTCAAATAGCTTCATAATTTATTGGTTTTTCATGCATCTTCGCTTATTACATCAATACATTTTTCAAAGGACAATTGCTTCTTTTTCTTCTTTCTTTTGGAAAAGATGAGAAAATTTTCTGGTTAATATTAATTCATTTGTGTGTCTATTGTTTGGTCTACAATTGATTTTGGCAAATGTTCTTTTATATTATTAATAAAATACAACTTGTTTTTTTGATCAGCTGAATGTATGTGACATTTATAGTGAAATCACAGGACCCCATCAGAAAGCTGAGAGAACATGGCAGTGCTGTAGTTCCGACAGCTGCAGCG